>MU712753.1:6288-32676 GCA_026770625.1 Nicotiana glauca
CTTAACTGTGATTACGTGGAGCATGTTAGGCCAGTATTCCTTGATGCCTTGTATTGTTGTACTTAAATTTCTGAATATTTCTCTGATGTTGGTTGCGCATTTACATTGGGACTACGGATGCGGGATTTCGGGAGTTCCCCCTTGTTTGTTTATTTTAGGACTACGGGTTTGATTCCCGGGAGATCGCCTTGCACTTTTATTTTGGGACTATGGGACGGTATCCCGGGAGATCCCCCTACACTTTTATTTTGGGACTACGGGACGGTATCCCGGGAGATCCCCCTACACTTTTATTTTGGGACTACGGGACGATATCCCGGGAGATCCCCCTGCACATTGATGATTGGATTACGGTACGGTATCCCGGGAGATTCTTTGATATTGATATGAGATCTGGACTATGGGACGGTATCCCGGGAAGTTCCATTGGACAGTTGAGAAAAGGGCTACAGGACGGTATCCTGGAAGACCCTCGTCGGTATTCTTGAAATGTTGTTGTATTTACTTTGTGTTTCTGTTGTGTCTTGCAGTATTATATTTCATTGATCTGTCTTATCACCTCGTTGTGTTCATTAGTTTTCATCAGACGTCGATAATGTTAATCTCTTGCTATTTTATTATTTTCTGTCTCAGTTGGGCCCTGACCTTCCCTCGTCACTACCCAACCGAGGTTAGGCTTGGCACTTACTGAGTACCGCTGTGGTGTACTCACGCCTCTTCTGCGCATGTTTTTCATGTGCAGATCCAGGTGCTTCTGAGCAGGCGTACCATCAGTATTTGTCAGGGAGCGTATTGGGGACTTGAGGTACACATCTTCTACGTCCGCAGATCCGCAAAGTCTCCTTTTCATTTTACCCCTAGTTATTAGATGTTATTTCGATCCTTCTTTGTATTAGACTATTCTGGTGACTAGAGCAGTGTTAGATTTCTCATAGCCTGTGTTGCCCGTGGGTTTCCGGGTCTTGGAGGTTACTTCAGTGATTGGTATTAAAGTGTATGTGTCAGGCGGCAACTGTATACATTATTCATGTTATTTAGTTTTTATTATAAATTTCGCAATTGTTATTACTTCCGCAATGTGTTAGGCTTACCTGGTCGCGAAGACTAGGTGCCGTCATGACGTGTTCACAATTGGTGAACTGGGGTCGTGACATTAACCCATTCCTTGCACAGTTCATGATTAATTAACACAGATAAATTACTAATTCATAATACTTTGAAACCTGGAACAAGAGTTAAATACGCGGAATTTGAACAATAACCCAACTACATAGCCCAAAGGAACATGTGTCACAAGTCTGAGCCTCTAATACGGGTTTATCAACCTAATACATGTCACTCTAGGGAATACAAAAGTAAAAACAAGAATAAAAGGGAGAGATCAAGGATGCGAACGCCATGCAGCTACCTCGATGCTCCCAGATATGTGCTGCTCAACAGAGAATCCTCCCTCAGCCTCATATGCACCTGGATCTGCACGCAAGGTGCAGGGAGTAATGTGAGTAATCTGATCCAGTGAGTAATAAACATAAATAAAGACTGAGAATAAGAAATCATGGAAAAACACAAAGTAATCTATACAGCGGCAGTTAAAATCAAGTAGAATGAAATAAATAAAACAATGAAATCGAAATGTAGAATAGCTACGGCGAAAAAGTAACTAAGAGACAGATATAGAAAGATAATCAGCACATAATATGGTACCCTCTAGTACCCACTGCGGCGTGCAGCCTGATCCATTTATTTATCATCGACGATACTCACTGGGGGTGTGCAGACTCCGGGAGGGCCCCCTTACGGCCCAAACACAATATCAAGCCATCTCGTGGCATCAACTAGGCCCTCGGCCTCATATCAATATCAATATAATACTGATGCGGCGCACAACCCGATCCCATACTCAGTCCAGAAATCACAAAAGCCCCTCGGCCACAATAATATAACAAATTCTCAGCCAAAACATCATTAGAAATATCATTTAATTTTTCAAATCTGGGTAAAAGTGACTGAATTTGTAAAACAGTATTAAATAGTAGAACTAAGTTCAAATAAGGTGTCAAAATGGTGAGAAACCAGTAGTAGCAATCCCTGAAGGGTTCAAACAGTTGGCACGAAGCCCAAATATGATGATAACAAGTAAATTTCAGTCAAATACGCAATAAATTCATCAATAGGGACAGACCAAGTCACAATCCCCAACGGTGCTCTACCGCACGCTCGCTATCCGGTGTGCAAGTCACCTTACTATAGCAATAAGATGTGCAAATCCGGGGTTTCAAACCCTTAGGACATCATTTACATCTATTACTCACCTCAAGCAGGCCAAAACTCTAGCTCGCTATGCCCTTGCCTCTCAAATAGGCCTCCTCGCGCGTCGAATCTAACCAAAACTACAACGAATACGTTACAATAGGCTAAGGGAACAAAACCTAAGCGAAAACAATCGAAAAATATCAAAAATCCTGAAATTAGCAAAACTCGAGCCCCGGGCCCACTTCTCAAAACTCAGAAATTTTCACATCATTAGACTCCTAATTTCCCCACGAGTTTATACATAACAAAAACACAAGAATTGAAGTTCAATTGGCCCTTCAAAACCTCAATTTTTCCTCTCTTAAGTTCAAGCCCTAAACCACCATTTTTGTCCATTAATTTCTTAAATTTATAGTCCTAATCCATGAAATAGCACCATAGAATCGTGTTTTGGGTCCAAAAATCCATACCTTATTGAAGCTCCTTGAAATCCCTCTTCAAAATAGCCCACAATTCTCCAAGTCTGAAGTTAGAAATGATAAACCCTTCAAAATTCGCGAAGAAGAACTTAAATACCTTCTGCCCAGACAAAATCGCATCTGCAGTCCAAAATCCGCTTCTGCGGTCTATACTCTGAATCTGCAGAACTTCATTAAATCCGCCTGGCCGCATCTGCGGCTCCGCAGGTGTGGCTCCCTAGCTGCATCTGCGGTTCCAGCTTTATTCCCCCAACCCGTATTTGCGACCAACTTTCCGCATCTACGGCTTCGCAGACGCGACTCCTCGTGCGCTTCTGCGGAAACAGCTACCCCCGACCAAACTCGCACCTGCGGCCTCCACTTCGCACCTACGAGACCGCACCTGCGGTCCCCTTTCCGCAGGTGCGGAAATACCAGCAACAACATATTTTTTTGCAATGACACAAGTCCAAATTCTTCCCGTTAGCCATCCGAAATAACCCCAAGGCCCCCGGGACCTCAACCAAAAGCACCAACACCTCCTAAAACCTCATTCAAACTTGTTCCAATCATCAAAACACCTCAAACAACACCAAAACCATCAAATTACATCGGATTCAAGCCTAAGTTCTTCTAAAACTTCCGAAACACGCATTTGATCAAAAACCCAACCAAACCATCTCCGAATGACCTGAAATTTTGCACACACATCCCAAATCACATAACGAAGCTACTGCAACTCTCGGAATCCCATTCGGACCATCGGATAAAAATCTCACCTATCAACCGAAAATCGCCAAAATACTAACTTAGCCAATTCAAGTCTAATTCTACACCGGACCTCCAAAATCACTTCCGATCACACTCCTAAGTCACAAATCATCCCCCGAAGCTAACCAAATCATCGGAATTCATATCCGAGCCCTCTAACACATAAGTCAACATCCGATTGATTTTTCCAAACTAAGCCTTCCTTAAAGAGACTAAGTGTCTCATTTCCTTCTAAAATCAATCCAAACCAACTCGATCACACAAGACACTAATAATTAAGCATGAAGAAGTAGAAAATGGGGGAAATGGAGCAGTAACTCATGAGACGACGGGTTGGGTCGTCACATCCTCCCCAACTTAAATAAACGCTCGTCCTCGAGCGAGTCAAGAAACATACCTGAAGCCTCAAATAGGTGAGGGTATTTGCTCCGTATCTCCCGCTCGGTCTCCCAGGTAGCCTCTCCACGGGCCGACCTCTCCACTGCACCTTCACTGAAGCTACGTCCTTTGATCTCAATTTTCGAACCTGACGCTCCAAAATGGATGTTGGCTCTACAGCATAAGTCAAATCACCCTCCAACTATGCCATACTGAAATCCAGAACATGGGACGGGTCTCCAATATACTTCCGAAGCATAGAAACATGAAAAACTGGATGCACGCTTGACAAGCTGGGTGGCAAAGCAAGCTCATAAGCCACCTCCCCAATCCTCCGAAGTACCTCAAAAGGCCCAATGAATCGCGGACTCAACTTTCCTTTCTTTCTGAACCTCATAACACCCTTCGTGGGCGAAACCTTCAACATGACCTTCTCACCAACCATTTAGGATACATCTCGAACCTTTCGGTCCCCATAGCTCTTCTACCTTGACTGCGCCGTATGAAGTCTCTCCTGAATTACCTTCACTTTATCCAAAACATCCTGAACCAAATCTGTCCCTACTAGCCTAGCCTCGCCGAGATCGAACCAACCAACTAGGGATCTACAACATCTCACATACAAAGCCTCATACGGTGCCATATGAATGTTGGACTGATAGATGTTGTTGTAGGCAAACTCTTCAAGCGGTAGAAATTGATCCCATGACCCTCCGAAATCAATAACACAGGCGCGTAGCATATCCTCCAATATATGAATGGTGCACTCGGACTGCCCATCCGTCTGAGGGTGAAAAGTTGTGCTCAACTGCACCTGACTACCCAACTCTCACTGAACCAACTTCCAAAACTGGGAAGTAAACTGAGTGCCCCGATTTAATATGATGGAAACTGGGACACCATGCAACCGAATAATCTCCAGGTCCTACCTTCCATTGGGGTAACCTTCAAAAGTCTTTCTACCCAACCACGGATATTAGGTACGGGTGTGACCCTACCCATGGTTGTTGGAAAAGAAACACGTTAGATTAAATAGGTAAGGAAGGAAATAAATAAGCATGATAAAATTGAATACTTACGTGCAAAGTTCCACTTCTCTAGGAAGCGGAGGTTCCTTTCACCGATTAGACCTGCGGTGGGGGCAGCAACATACCGAGCATACCACCCACAGTCTTTGTCATCTTCAGGATTCACCAAAACTCTTTTGCTCCTGGCTGCTAAGCCAAATATTCCATTTTGGAAAAATCTAATGGAGTAAAGGTGAATCAGATGGGGGAAAGTAAATTCTACGCTGGCTTTGTTAGCAAGGTGTCTTAAACAGGCAACAACTCGCCACACTATTGGGCCAATTTGCCCCAAGCAAACATTAAAAAAGCGACAAATGTCTAAGATGACCAGGTCGATGGTCGGTTTAAATCCCAAAGTGAAAGGATAGGTGTAAACAAAGGAATAACCTATCATATAGGAGGTGATCCTTTGATTCGGGATAGGAATAATAATGGGGAAATCTTCAGCCCAATGGCATTCACTCCTAACTATTGGAGCCAAAGCACTTGTAATTAAGGTAGGATAAGGATCAGCACAGTCTAGTGCATCCACCTGGGTTTTTAAAGATTCTCTATCATGGTGGAAAGAAAACTCAGTAGGAATAATTTCTTCTACTAAGGTTTCACGCAAAGGCTCCGTTGAATCCTTACTTCTAGAAGAACCTCTTTGTGAATGAGAACCTCTGGTTCCAGAAGAAGGTCCAGAACCAGAAGGAGGTGTTGAAGCACCACCACGAGTGGATCTTAGATTGCGTAATCTACCTCCTCTTCTATGTCTTACAGGAGCATTGAGAAAATTATCTAGAATGAGAGTTTTCCTAGGGTTAGGGTTCGAAGAAGCCATGGATGCAAGAGTTGAATTGAAGCAAGTAAGTTTGCAAGGCGGAAGTATTCAGTTCAATTTATGAACAATAAGACAAGAAGAGAGGTTATATTAATAGTATTGGGTAATTATAAAAAATGAAGAGTACGATGATGAAAGACGCTATAATGATGATAACTGATATTCCGTGAAGAGTGAAGCCGAACAGAAAGACCGGAAAAGCGCTGCGTGACAGTGCGACCAATGAGGAAGCAATACGTGTCCAGGGCATTAAAAGGAAGTGACAGTTGAAGCGTCAACTTTATCAGAGCATTAATGGTGACAAAAATTCTCCTTTTACGAATTCCAATTCTACTTCCCAAATATTCATATTGATGAATAAATAGAAAGTGGGGGGACTATCTGTATTAGAAAAAATTAAATATATGAATGAATAATGATGCGGCATGACACGTGGGGTTACTTAGCTATGACTGGGTCAAAAAGTCTAAGCTGATGTGGATAAAAAGAAGTACGAGACAATGGGGGTGAAAAAAGAAATACGGGAGCAAAGGGAAGGTACGGAAAAAAGAGATACGGGGGCAAAGGGAAGGTACGAGTTAAAAGGCTCGGAAGACCCGTATCTATTTAAAGCGTAATTATGAAGAAGATACGAAAAGACAATGAACCAGGACACATAAGAGAATGAAGATACACGTCATTACAGAAGAAACAAGTACTGGAGCCGTTAAGGAATATTTGCATTTAATATAATAATTGTATAACGAAGCATTTAATGTCAGTAAATATTCATAATGACCTCATTATAGCTTGGATGTAACGTACATTTCTAAAGATTCTCCAAAAGACCTATAAAAGGAGAAACATGTAATCAAGGAAAAGACAAGATACTACGGGAATATGTCTCTGATTTACAAGCTTCCATATTTGAGCATTTGAAAATTATTTTCTTTATTTATTTTTCGATTATCAGTAACCCGATTCTTCTATATTTTAGATTTGACTAAAAATTTATTTTTTGTTTAAACATTTACGTTAGTTGATTTTTCTTATCGTCATTGATCTATTTTATATTACGGTATTTGTCTAGACTCCTTGTGTTATTTGATTTAAACATAGCGTAATCATAGACTTTCAGTGAAAGAAATATATGAAAGTAATGAATGAAATTGGTTTGTATGTGGATGGAATGATGCCGCGCATCTAGTAATTGTTCTGCCTTTAGCCTTTTAATTCTACTTCTATTTGGTTGAATTCTTCTCTACACTTATCTATGTTGAATACAACCAGTGCCGGTTCAACCCCCAGGCCACTAAGGCCAAAGCTTTAGGCCCCCAAAAATAGGAGGCCCCAAAATTTATCCTTTTTTTATATGTTTATAAATTATTATTAAATATGTCAAAAGTTCATCCCACATCGGGGTACTTTATTTTGGGGAGAATTTTATCTTATAAAAGAAGGCCTAATATTCAAGATTTAAACACATCTCTCATTTGTTTTTTTATCTTCTTAAGGCATTTGTATCTTCTTTTTTTAGTATTATTTCACTTGTATTTTTGGAGTGAATAAAATATTGGTTCTGTCTGAGGAAGTAGCAAAATTAACCGAACCTCATAAAAATTGCTCTATAAAAATTGATCATAAAATAAATAATTAGCAGCAAAGGCAAAAAAATAAACGTCAAAAAGAAAAATATGAAAATTTTATTAAATATGTCTAAGGCCTCATGTTAAGATTTGACTTTAGGCCACCTTTTCTGTTGAGCCGCTACTGAATACAACTTCTAAAAAAATGTCGTTGTTGTTGTATATTTATTTTGTGCTCTATTATTTTAACTTTGTAAGTTGATTACTTCTTTTTCATTGAGATAGAATCTTTAAATGTTAATAGTATGACTCTCCCACTTTCTATACTCTTTTTCTCCAATTTTTTTTTTTTTATCAAAGTTAGATGATGCATACTTGATTTGTTAACTTATAATTCCAAATAATGATGGTATATTTTTACCATGTGCACAAATGAAACGTTGCATATGGTGATAGTCAAGAACAAGAAATATTCTTCGTCATATGTGTCTAAGTATGTCGACTTATTCTAGTGTCTAAGGTCAACATTCACCTATTTTAATTTCCTATTTTTCTCTTCGTTTTACATCGACATGTGCTTGACTTGTAAAAATTAAAGTACATATAAGACATATACAAATATTATAAATTCAAATATTTAAAATGAATATTTTAAAAAACAAATTTGAAATGAAAAAAATATTTCATTCTCCGTTTTAGTGAGTGATTTTTACAAAGAGAATACTATAAGGTTTAAACCAATATTTAGTTTTGCTTCTTTGCTTTCATCGACGTATTAATTTAAACAACTAAAAATTGAAATAACTAACATCAATTAGAAATGCGAATAACCATAAAAGATATTGGTCATACAAGGTCAAATATAACACAAAGGTCAAGAAATGCCAATTATCTGAATAACAAAATACGTTGAATAAACATTTTTAAGATCACCGCTTTTATTTTGATTTTATTAAGAAAAAATTATCTTTTTTTTAGCTTTCCATTATAATGTTCTTTTTCTCCTCCTCCTTGTTCCTTCATCTATTTCTTCTTATTTTTCTCCTCCTTCATCCTTCTTATACATCTTCCTTTTCTCCTTTCTCCCTTTCCTTCTTCTTCCCAATTAATTATGAGCACACAACTAAATTGAAAAAATAATGAAATATATAGTTTAGAATATTAAATTTCCTTTACTTATTTGTAGTTAAAATTGAGCAAGTAATGTTTCACGGTGCTTATATTGACGATCTTTAATCATTTAGATTGGTTTGATCGGAGAAAATTGGAAGACGCTAATTTTGGGTTTTGTTTGCGTTTACAAAAACTAGTTAAAGAGGACAAAGAGGGTCTATAATTTTTTTATATTTAAGTTGAGTTTAACCATTGGAATTGTTGAAATTGGTATTAGAATGTTGTATATAAAATTGGAGTAATTTGGTGTTGATCAAGGTCAATTTTGAATAAAAATATGATGGTAAACTGTTTACACAATAATTATGGTAGCCGCCATAAATTTATGCACATTTATGATGATTTGCCATGATTTTTGCACATCAATTATGGTGTCCGTCAAAATTTTATGGTCAATTGCACAAAAATTACAGATTTTTGTGGCCAATTGATCAAATAATATGGCAACTATCAAAATTTTGTGACGATCTCCACAACTTGCAAATTTATGATAACTGTTAGAATTTTGTGGCTAACCACAAAAAATTTATGGCAACCGTCATGATTCCGTGACAACCATAACGTGCTATGGAGAAAAATATTGTCCAAATCAGTATGAAAACCATGGCAATCGCTAGCAGGGGCGGATGTAGAGCTAATAGTACGGGTTCCCGTGAACCCAGTAACTTTTGCATAAACCATGTATTTATACTAAAAATTCATTAAAAATGTAAGAATATTTAGCTTGGAACCCAGTTAGTTTGTCCAGTTATCATGTAGATTAACTTGGGATTTTTATAGGAACCAATAAGCTTAAAAGTCTGGATCCGCCTCTGATCGCTAGGAGCATGCTTCAAAATTGTGTGAATGAGTGCAGGAGCTACCAGGTACTCGGTCTAAGGCCCAGGATACAAGAAATGCATATTTATCGACCAATTTGGAGTAGGACATCCTAAGCATTAGTCACATGTCATGAGCGTCCACCTTCAATTATCCCTCGTACCTGTAAAACTATAAACAAAGGAACAATTTGTTTATGATTATAAAGCCTAGTACTACTGTCATTTAATTCAGGCTAATTATTTGCTTAATGATGCAATTAAGTCAATCTCAAGGTGTATGTTTACTTACACGATGATGGTAAAATTATTAAGATGTGATCATGTGTTTTACAAGATGGAAGTGATTGACAATGACTAAGTAAGCTCAAAATATTGAAAATATGAAATGGAACCAAACTGGAGTCTGTGGTGCCTCTTACACTGGCCTTGTGTCACCAGAGAGGCTGCCTGGGCAAGGGCGTGAAACAATTCCGACTTACAGTATATTCCCACCTTTTGGGAGCTAAGGTTAGAGGGGGAACTCAAGGGCTTACGTCGTGAGCTCTAGCGCAACGGGGAATATCAGGTAGGAGAGGTTTTTTAACAAAATATTGAGTATCACAGGAATCGTAATGAGAAGGTAGATTATACAAAGTATATGTTAACAGCCATGGAAGACAGATCTGAAGCTTAGAAGAGAATGAGATTAATCAGTGAAAAAAAGAGAAAGAGAGCACTATTTTATTGAGTTAAGCTTGAAGAAAAAATAACTGCTCTTAATTACATTTTAGCTAGAACTAACATCTATTTATACTAACTCTAATTTTTTGCTAACCAACTAACTAACTATGTTTTAACAAATAATAATTAACCATAGTTAACTATCAGCTTGTCTAGTTTACCCTTCAACACTCCCCCTCAAGCTGATGATTGATACACATTTTTCATCCCAAAGTTGCCTAACAAATGCTCATGTTGAACCTTTCCAAGACTTTTAGTTAGTAAGTCTGCCAACTGATCTTCAGTATGTACATACTCAGTTTTCAGCATTCCATCACACAGTTTTTCTCTTACAAAGTGACAATCAATATCTATATTTTTTGTTCTCTCATGAAAAATTGGATTTGCAGCAATTCAAATTGCTGCTTTACTGTCACAAACAAGCTTCACTGGTAGACAGACTTCAGCTCCCATTTCTGCATATAAACCTAGCAGCCAAGTAACTTCTGTTGCACAGGAGGCCATACTTCTAAACTCTGCTTCAGCTGAGCTTCTGGATACTGTGCTTTGCTTCTTGGACTTCCAAGATACTAAAGCATTTCCAAACTTAACAAGATATCCAGTTACTGATCTTCTTGTTTTCACACAGGCTCCCCAATCAGAGTCACAGTAGGCAGTTAGATACTTTGTGTCTTCTGCAGGCATGAACAACCCAAGACCAGGTGCTTGCTTTATGTACCTTACCACTCTTGATGCAGCCTCCATATGTGAAATCCTAGGACAGTGCATGAATTGACTTAGGACTTGTACTGCAAAGCCAAGGTCTGGTCATAGTTAGGTATAGTAATTTCCCAACTAATCTTTGATAAATACCAAGATCTTTTAGTACTTCATCAGCAGTGGCTTCTTCTTTCCTGAAACATAGATCATATTCTACAGTAGTCAATTTCTGATTTAGTTCCATAGGTATGTTAACTGGTTTTGCTCCACTCAGGCCTGTAGTTGAGATCAACTCTAGAGCATATTTTCTTTGACTCATTTGGATTCTCTTGCTGGACCTTGCAAACTCAATGCCTAGAAAGAACTTCAGTTCTCCCAAGTCTTTCATTTTGAACCTGCTTTGAAGATCTTCCCTTGTGTCACATAGCAGTTTGTGATTACTGCCAGTGATTAGAAGATCATCTACATATATCAGTATGATCACAATGTCAGTTTCAACTCTCTTGACAAATTGTGAGTAATCATAGTGACTTTGCTGAAATCCCATATGTACCAACTCTTTTGTAAGTTTGAGATTCCATTGCCTGGGAGCTTGCTTGAGACCATACAAGGATTTTTTAAGTTTGCAGACCTTTTGAGACTCCCCCTGTCTAGCAAACCCTTCAGGCAACACCATATAGACCTCTTCTTCTAAGACACTCTTGAGAAAGGCATTATGGACATCCATCTGGCAGATATACCACTGTTTGGATGCAGCAATAGCAATAACAGATCTCACAGTGACCATCTTGGCCACTGGTGAGAAAGTCTCTCCATAATCTAAGCCTTCTTTTTGACTATACCCCTTAGCTACTAGTCTAGCCTTGTACCTCTCAACTTCACCTGTGGATTTGTACTTGATCCTGAATACCCACTTGCATCCAACAGGGACTTTCCCAGGGGGTAGATCAACAACAGTCCAGGTGTTGTTTTCTTCTAGAGCCTGTAACTCAAGCTTCATAGCTTCTATCCACTTGGGATCAGAAGCAGCCTCCTTGAAATTAGATGGTTCTGTAACTGCTGAATAGGCTGAGATTGCTTTCCTGTATGAGAGAGAGAGATTGTTGTAATCTAGATGTGCAGAGATAGGAAAAGTGCATTTAGAGCCTTTAGTTTGAGTGACAAAGTCTTGTAGCCAAATAGGAGGCTTGCTTGGCCTAGAAGATCTTCTACATTCCTGAGAGGGTTCAGCATTTACAACATCAGGAACAATAGTTTCAGCAGGAGATGAAGAAGCATCATCAGGACTAGCAGATTGCTCAAGAACAATATTTTGCTCAAATACATGAATATTCTCCTCTAGATCAGAACCTTGAAACAGATCAACATCTGAGAGCTTATTGACATCTGGAAGCAGGTAGGGTGATGAACAAGAGGCTGGTAATGTAGTATCAGCTGTAGAGTTTTCATGAACAACTGGAGAGAGCAGATCCAATACAGGAAAAACAGGATTTCCATATGACCTCACATGTTTGAAGGGGAAGACATCTTCCTTGAATAAGACATTTCTGCTTACTACAAATGTTTTTTAATGTAGTTCATACACAAGATAGCCCTTTTGTGTTGAAGAATACCCCATGAATACAGCAAGAACAGCTTTAGGGGAAAATTTATCTGTTATTCTGGGAGTAGAAGTATAGCATAGGAAACCAAATACTCTCAAGTGAGACAAAGAAGGAGAATGCAAATAAAGCATCTCAAAAGGAGACTTGTAGTCAATCACTTTGGAAGGAAGTCTATTCAGTATGTAAACAGCTGTAGTAACACATTCACTCCAAAACCTTAAGGGAACAGATGCCTGAAATCTAAGTGCTCTTGCCATGTTAAGTATAGTTCTATATTTCCTCTCCACTACCCCATTTTGTTGGGGTGTATACACACATGAGCTTTCATGAACTATACCAAGATTTGATATCAAATTTTTGAAATCAGTACTAAAAAACTCACTTCCATTGTTAGTCCTTAAGATTTTAACTGTGATAGAAAATGTATTTTGAACTTGAGTAAGAAAGTTCTTTAGAACAACATATGCTTCAGACTTGGAGGTTAAGAGATATATCCAAGTATATCTACTATAGTCATCTACTACAGTAACAAAGAACCTTTTCCCATCATGAGTAGGACATCTGTATGGTCCCTAAATATCACAATGCACCAATTCAAACATAGACTTAGTTGCTGTACTACTAAGCTGAAATGGAAGTTTACTTTATTTGGCTAATAGACAAACAGTACAATGTTGTTTATCATTGGTAGTCAACTTATTTAACTTGTCTACTCTTCTTATTACATCTAGAGGAGCATGTCCTAACCTCCTGTG
This sequence comes from Nicotiana glauca, assembly GCA_026770625.1. Taxonomy (NCBI): domain Eukaryota; kingdom Viridiplantae; phylum Streptophyta; class Magnoliopsida; order Solanales; family Solanaceae; genus Nicotiana; species Nicotiana glauca. Next base: position 19,376 of record MU712753.1, read on the forward strand.
CCATAAGCAACTTGAGCCTGCAAGAAAGGGGGCAGTAGTTGCAGGAGCAGTGACTACAGAAGCACTTTTAGTTTTCAATTGAGTTAAGAATTGTTCTGAGATACCTCCTTTAAGCATATAGAGTCCATGTTCCTCTCTACCAATCCCCTTCACCTGACCACTGTAAATATCCTGAAAAATGCAGAAATCAAGAAAGAAGCCTACCATACACATTAGTTCCTTGGTGAGCTGTGAGACTGAGAGTAAGTTGAACTTAAAATCTGGAATATAGAGAACATTAGAAATCTTCTGATTATTCAACACAGATGTGCTTCCTGTGTGTGAGATTTGTACTGCATTACCATTAGGGAGATGAACTATGTTTTTCTCTGTTGTAGGAAGTAGCGTATGTGTTTGCAGTAGCTCAAGTCTAGATGTCATGTGATTTGAGGCTCCAGTATCAATTATCCAATCACTATTGATACATTGAGACACAAAAGCATTCACAAGTGATAAAATACCTGCAGCAGCTATTTTGCTAGATGTATCAGTGCCTTCTGTACCTCCTTTGGACAACATTTGAACAATCTGCTGATAGTGCTCTTGAGTGAAAAATGGTTGAGTTTGTACCATCTGTGGTGTTTTGGAATTAGATGGAGTAGCTCTCTTCTGATAATAAGATCCAGTGTTCAGTTGTTTTTCACAGCTAATATGATCTTCCTCTGCTACAAAGCTTGAATTTCCTGCAAAGTTAGAATAAAGTCCAGGTGTATTTCCTTTCCTCTTAGACTTAAAATTAGGTGGATAGCCTATTAGTTTGAAGTAGTTTTCTTTGGTGTGTCCTTTGTAATGGCAGTAGTCACACTGCACATTACTCTTTCTTTGTCTATAACCTCCATTGGTAGCATTTGGACCTTTGTTTCTATATAAGGCAGTACCCTCCAGGCCTTCAGTAAGTTGTGTAACCTGAGCCATGTTTGCTAGATTTCTTTGACTCTCTTGATCAAAAAGAAGTGAGTAAGCCTTGTTGATGGTAGGCACTGGAGTCATCATCATAATTTGACTCCTGGATTGTGCATAAGAGTCATTCAAACCAGTGAGAAACTGTTACAATCTCTGTGCCTCAAAGTGTTGAGCATATAGCTTTGACTCAGGGCATGGACACCCTGGGCAAGGCATTAGAGCATCAAACTCATCCCACAGATCTCTCAACTTTGAGAAATAATCTGCTACAGTCATGGTTCCTTGAGTCAAATTATGCATTTCTCTGTGAAGAAACAATACTCTCGAACCATTAACTTTGTCAAACCTTTCCTTTAGATCTTCCCACACCTTATGAGCACTCGAGGCATAAAGTACACTACTCAACAGCCCAGGTCTTACAACATTCATTATCCAGGATAACACAACAGCATTAACCTTTTCCCACAAATCATGAAGCTCTGGTTCAAATTTAGACTTAGGAAACCTTCCATCGACAAAACCTAACTTGCTTTTACCTAACAAACCAATCCTCATAGCACGACTCCACAAGGCATAGTTATCAGATCCAGTCAATTGGATAGAGACTAGAGAACTACCTGGCGTGTTAGTTGGTTGAAGGTACAATGGATGATTATGATCGATAGAAGGAAATGACGAACCAGAGGCAGCAGTTGAAGTGCGAGCTGTGGTGTTGTCTTCTTCAGTTCCAATCGGCATTGTAGACTTTATTTTGAGTGTAGAAAACTTGTGCCCTAGCTTCGAATTTTGTGATTACTATAAGACAATTCTGCTTTTGCAGAAATTGAAGTAACCTAGAAGCTGGGTATAGAAATCAAAAGAGAGAGCTAATGTTGATGATAATTGAGATCGCTTTCCAATGGCTCTGATACCATGTTAACAGCCATGAAAGACAGATCTGAAGCTTAGAAGAGAATGAGATTAATCAGTGAAAAAAAAAGAAAGAGAGCACTGTTTTATTGAGTTAAGCTTGAAGAAAAAATAACTGCTCTTAATTACATTTTAGCTAGAACTAACATCTATTTATACTTACTCTAATTTCTTGCTAACCAACTAACTAACTATGTTTTAACAAATAATAATTAACCATAGTTAACTATCAGCTTGTCTAGTTTGCCCTTCAACAGTATATCACCGTCATAGTGAAACTAGCAGACTTAGTATGCCTCACAATGACGAATGCACAAGCTCGTGTCAAAATATTCATACATTTTTGTATTTGTACACGCTCATGTCTTTGTGTCAAAATATTTTCAAAAATGTAAAAAAGAAGAAGAGGAGAGGAGCAGTTTATTCGTTTATATGGAGAAATTGACCCAAACGACTTTTGGGATAAGGAAAGATCCAAGTTAGGGGTGACAGATATTAATGTGGTTCAGTTAGCGCAACAACTCTCTCTTCTTTGAATGTTTAGTACACTTGTGATCAAATGTCGTCATTATTACTCCATTTGTTCGCCTCTCGCTGTCAAACTACTGTCCACTTCGCTTATAGACCAAGAAATCACTTGGCATTTATCCCTGTTACTTTTTTCCCTAAACTTTGGTGCAAATCTACTAAAATTCACTGACGTGGAAATAATTAACACAAAACCCAATATGTTTTCGTCTTAAATATTTATGTGTTATACTTTTTTTTAATTATTTTTTTAAAAAGTCCTCTTTTGTATATTTACTAATATTCTTAATTTTTCAACATTTTTTAGTTACACCCTTAGTGACATTCGCTAATAAAAATGACAAGAATGTTTAATATGTTATATACATCTTTATAGTTTAATGCCATAAAAATCAAAAGTTTTCTTTACAATCTTAAATGTTATTTCAAGCACATTTGGACATTAAAAAAATTTTACTTTTTTTTTCGAAATAAGTATTTGGCCATAAAATTTTTAATTTTCACTTAAAGGTGAATTTTGAAATTTTTCGAAAATTTAAAAAATTTCAAAAACTATTTTTAAAAATTTTCACTCATACCACTCACAAAATTTTAAAAACAACCCAAAATTATATTCATGTACAAATACAACTCTAATTGTCAAATACTATTCATTTGAAAAAAAAAAAGAATATCATTACTGGCCCTCCGCTGAAAACTTATATCAGCCGCTAGCCATAAATTATAATATACATTTTATAGCCCAAAACTTATTTTAATGAATAGCCGTTGAAATCAGCAAAATCAAACTGACACGGAATACAAGGGGAAACGAGGGAACGAGAATTGAAAGGTAAAGTATTGAGGTGACTCTTAATTTCTACATAGCCAAACATTCATCATTTAATTCTTTTTGGCTTTTATGCTACTTAGATATTGATATTTTATACGTATTTGTGAGGAATATAAAAATAAAACTTTTATCATAAATGTTGATTTTTATCTGTTGATGAAAGGAAAAGACATGTGTCGTGTACACAATAATTACACCTATTTGGGTCATTACATTCTTTCTATATACACATTAGTATATCATTTAAATTCATAGTCTGAAAAAGATGATGTCAAGAAAATGATTTGTGTTTTTTCCTATACGAGTCCAAGATGTGGCCATGCTACAAGTAATTGATGGATAATTAAAACTTCACAAAACCACTATTATTGAGAGCATTTGTATGATCACCCATTCTCAGATTACGTACCGAAATTAAAATGATTAAATTACATCCAAATTATACACGATCACTATATATAAAAATATATATTTATATAACTACAATCTTACTATAGAAAAATTATATAACATATAATATTACTTATACAAAAAATATACAAGTTTATAGAACAAATCAATAATCATAAAATATATATACACTTTTTACACATCATTTTATATATCGTAGAATAGTCTATACACTTTGAATAAACAAAAGCACTTGAATACATTAATGATACATTGGGAATACATCTAAAAATACATGATACACTCTAAATACACGGTATGTACACATTATACATACAAAATAGACCGTCACTATACAATTTATATACAAATAGACTATCACTATACAATTTATATACAAATAGAATGTTACCATACAAAATATATATAAAAATAGAATATCATTATACAAAAATATACTAAATAGACTGTCATTATACAAAAATATACTAAATAGACTGTCATTATACAAAAAAAATACTAAATAGACTATCATTATACAAAATATGTACAAAATGGACTATCACTATATAAAAATATACTAAATAGACTGCCACTATACAATTTATATACAATTAGCGCTCACTATACAAAATATGTACAAAATAGACTGTTACTATACAAAAAAAATACAAAATAGACTGTTACTATACAAAAAAATACAAAATACACTGTCACTATAAAAATAGACGGTTACTATACAAAAAATATACAAAATAGACTGTCACTATGCAAAAAATATACAAAAATAGTCTGTTATTATACAAAAAATATATAAAAATAGACTATATTATACAAAAAATATACAAAAATAGACATTTCGTATATGACCTGCATTACATATTTCATTCAATTATTAGCTAATACTTCTCAGATCGAGATGTACATTTAAAAAGGCAAAAAATGGTTGCTTTATTGCACCAGGTAGGGTCGAACTTGCGACCTTCAGCTTAGGAAACAGGCGCTTTATCCACTAAGCTACAGACGTTTGTGTTGTCATGCTTATTCCTTTCGGCTACTATATGCAATACTTTTGGGCCAAATGACCATTTTTTGTGAGTAGGACAAAACATAGGCTATTAAAATTTTGAGGGGTTATAGAGGATAGTTTTCTCAAAAAAAGAATCAATTTTTTTTTTTAAAATTTTACACTTCTTATGTCCAAACGCCCACTTAAAAGTTACAATCAAATGGAGGGAGCGGTGACTACTCATGGAAATAAGACGACAAATTACTGGTCGGTACCTTTCCCCTTTTAAGTTTTTCCTCCGGATTGTGATATTTTTATTTTGATGTATGTGTGATATCTATTAAAAAGGAAAGAGTTCTCGGATTTATACTAAAAAAAACTTTATTCTCAAAGGTCGAACTCGGATTTTTAATTAAAAATGGATAGATCATCTTAGATGAACCCCTTTTGGGTAATAAAATAATAATTAACTTTAAAGAGACAATTAGATGGAGGTTGTAGCTATTATTTCTTTATCGGAAAAGGTTTAAAAATACTCTTAAATTATTAGAAAAGGATTAAAAATATCATTCATTCACCTATTGGCTAAAAATACTCTTTCATCCACTTTTTTGGTTCATTTATACTCTTTGTTCGTTAGGTCAATGATGAATTAAAAATAATAATTATTTAAATTCCACGTGGCAATTTCTTATTGGTCGAAATTAAAACATTTAACCTATTAGAAAGACCCGCCCATATTTACCCGTTTTTTGGACTAACCCACCTCTAATACTAACCCGACCCGAATAAAAAGTTCAAAAAAAAAAAAAAAATGCCACACTCAATATAACCAGCAAGGAGGAATTGAAGAAGTGGGACATATATATTGCGATATGGATGATATTCTCTTAAGCTAATGAAGTAATAAATAGTTCCCCAACAAATAAAAAGCTAACGGAGTATTTTTAACCCGTTTCCGTTCCTTTATTTCTACTAGTTTTAGTAAATGTACATTATATATATTGTCTATCAGTTAAAAATATACATGTTAACGTTAAAATAAAATAAAATACCAATTTAAATGATACAAATAATTTTTCTCACACTAACATAGAAATTGTATTCAATATCTTCTGAATATGCATAGATGATGAATTTAGTTAAACTAGTTGTACATTATTTTAAAATTAGATGTATCTTATACTCCCTTTATTTTAATTTAGATGACACATTCCGCTTATCGAAAGTCAAATTTTGTGACGTTTGACCAATATTTTAAAATATCTTTTTTTAAATCATATTGACATGAGATAAATTGTAACTTATAGTATTTCTCCGATAGTTTTTGAATATTTAAATTTAGATTTTAAAATATTAAGTTAAACTAATCTAATTTAGCTTCAAAGTTAAGTTAAATTGATTCTTAATGAGAAAAATTATGCCATCTACATTGAAATAAAGGGATTAATATGATATACAAATATGTTAAATTGTGTCTCACCGGACATCTCTTTATGAATACTGTATACGGGTAAAACCGAACCATGGTACACCCCGGTCCCCGACATGATAAGCCAAACCGAGACATGATAACAAGGGGCCGAAATCGAGGTAAAGGTCTTATCGAGTCAGAGTCCATATGCATGACGCCCATCCTCGAGAATATCGGGATTGGTCCTAGCCCTAAACGACTTCGAAGAATATTGTCGGGCAATCAAGCACGGACAACAGAAGGTCACGATATCCGTGACCAGTCGGATATGACGGCGGAGACCTCGGCACGTATCGATGGGCAATCGAAAATCAGTTAATTAGAAGTTTTTTTACCTTTTATAGAGTTGTACCTAGAGTGGGACTCCCCTACTATATAAAGAAGGTCTGATAATTCATAACACATATTTTAACACGTATTCCAAAGCAGTATATTATTATTTTCTTTGTGATTAGCTTTTTTGCCTATTCATCATTGTTGGCCATCGCAAGCTCAGATCGAGGGTGAATATTTCACTAAGACTGGAACCATCCTCGTGTGGTTTGAATTTATTTTATCTTTGTTTATTCAATCTAACTCAATTTATCATTTTTTTATCAAATTAATCTGCGTATCCTTAAAATTATTTACAAATTTAATTGTTATCCAATTTAAAGGGTAAACAGTTTGGAGCCCACATTGGGGCTAAGGATAATAGTGGCTATTTGATACAAACTTTTATAGCACACTCTATTTTACACTTATTCTTTGGAGTATCTTTGATTTCAGGTTAAGGTTTGAAATGTCGAACTCCCAGTCTGCCCCTCTAAAAGTGGATGTTGAATCTGGCCACCATGGCGAGAACAAAAATGCAACACCCGGTAACAAGGTGCCCCCCGTCGACCTCAATGGAGTTCCAGTCCCAGACCCAATTGACGCTACCTCGCATGTGGCCGTCAATGCAAATTTGCCTACCGATCCTAAAAACAACATCCACAGGGAAGCCCGATCGATTGCACAAAATACGCACGGAGGCGAAGATGATGGGATCAACTTGCGGGTTATCTTCGAAATGCTACTGGCTCAACATGAAGAAATTTCCCAGCTCTAGAACCAAAGCCACGCCCCAAGCAGGATTGAGCCTGAGCCGTCCCGGGAAGTAACCCACAGAAATGAACCAGTCATGGAGAGGCCGAACGAAAATGAATTGGGAGCCAACCCCGGGATCATAAAGATGCTCGAGGAGCTGAGAAAATGGGTAGAATCAGGAGAAAAGAAAATCGAAGCCAATGACAAAAAGGTGGAAACCTACAATTCCAGGGTCGACCAAATCTCTGGAGCACCACCGTTATTAAAAGTCCTGGATTCTAAGAAGTTTGTTCAAAAACCTTTTCCTCCAAGTGCAGTTCGAAAGCTGATCCCTAAGAAGTTCTGCATGCCCGATATCTCTAAGTACAACGGAACAACCGACCCAAACAAGCATGTGACCTCCTACACATTCGCCATCAAAGGGAACGAATTGGAGGATGATGAGATCGAGTCTATCCTGCTGAAAGAGTTTGAGGAAACTCTGTCCAAGGGAGCTATGATATGGTATCACAACCTACCTCCTAATTCTGTTGACTCGTTTGCTATACTTGCAGATTCCTTCGTAAAAGCACACGCCGGGGAAATCAATGTCGAGACCAGGAAGCCATATCTTTTAAAAGTGAAATAGAGGAATAATGAGATGTTTAGAGAATTTGTGTCCCGGTTTCAAATGGAATGGATGGACTTGCCTTCAGTCGTGGACGATTGGGCCGTTCAGTCCTTCACCCAAGGACTTAATGCTCGAAGCTCGTTGGCTTCACAACAGTTGAAACAAAATCTAGTAGAATATTCAGCAGTTACTTGGGCCGACATGCATAACCAGTATCAATTAGAAATCAAGGTCGAAGATGATCAGCTTGGGGCCCTTTCCGGGTCCGTTTATCCCGTAAGAGCCGTCGACGGAGTCAAGAGAGATATTAATCGGGAACCAGATCAAACAGGGATCGGTATCAGCCATACAATAGAGACCGAAGAGGTAGTGGATCTGGGCGAAACCCTGTTAGAAGTGAAAGAAGAAGTGATCGAGGTCAAAACAACCGGGGACTCATGATCAAAAATAGTTTCGACAGGCCCATCGGTCCTAGGGAAGCGCCAAGGTTATCGGAGTACAACTTTAACGTCAATGTTGTCGCCATGGTATCTGCCATAGGATGCATCAAAGATACCAAATGGACTCGACCTCTACAATCTGATCCAGCCCAAAGGGATCCTAACCTAATGTGCAAATATCATGGCATTATGGCCATAGAATAGAGGATTGCTAACAATAAAAAGAGGAAGTAGCCCAGCTATTCAACAACGGACATCTCTGGGAGTTGCTGAGCGATCGAGCAAAAAATCATTTCATGAATAGAGATTTTAATAAACAGAATGAGTAGAAAGGACTTCAGCACATCATTAACATGATCATCGGTGGGTCGACGTTCCCAAGAGGCTGATGCTAAAGCGCACCAAAGTATCCATCACAAGGGAAAAATAGACTCGAGATTATGTGTTAGAAGGAAACTTGTCTTACAACGATAAGGGCAAGAAGGGATCGTGCAGCCCCACAACGATGCACTAGTAATATCTTTACTCATAAATAAATCTCGAGTTAAGCGTGTGTTAATTGATCTAGGTAGCTTGGCCAACATCATCAGATCGAGGGTCGTAGAACAACTCGGTCTACAAGATCAAATCGTGCCTGCAGTCCGAGTTTTGAACGGATTCAACATGGAATGTGAAACCACTAAGGGGAGATAACATTATCGGTGAATGTCGCCGGGACTATTCAGGAAGCCAAGTTCTAAGGAGTCGAAGGCGATATGAGGTACACTGTTTTGTTAGGGAGGTCATGGATCCACAACATGAGGGGGGTACCCTCTACTCTGCACCAAGTGTTGAAATTCCATATTCCAGGAAGGATTGAAACAATCTACGGAGAACAACCAGCCATAAAAAAATATTCGCAGTCGAACCTCGATATCTGCACTTATAGCGACAAATAATCCGAGCTTGGTTGCCAAGGACAGAACCAAATAGCAATCACCAACACTGGTATCGCGCGAACCAGAGAAGTAGGGGATGGGTGAAGACGATGACTATGGAGTCCCCATGTCCTTCATAATCCCCGATGAATCTGACGCCACCAAATCAATGGTCGAGGAACTGGACCAAGTCGTACTGATCGAGAATTTTCCCGATCGTAAGATATACTTAGGAACGATGTTAAGTCCTGAGCTCTAGAAAAAACTCATTCAAATCCTTATATGTAACATAGATTTTTTTGCTTCGTCCCACCTTGATATGACAGGGATCTCGCCGGAAATAACCACTTACAAGATGAGCCTGGACCCGAAGTTCCACTAGTCAAGCAGAAAAGGAGGTGTCACACCTCCTTTTTCTTACCCCATTTGTAAGAACCTATTTATTACACCCCGGGAAGGGATATAATAAAAGGAAGGAGTTTTTTCAATTTAAGGACAGTCGGAACGGGATTTATTTATTTAGTTTCATAGTCGCCACTTGGGAGATTAATGGTGTCCCAAGTCACCGGATGAATCCCGAACCGAGGAAAGTTTGACTCTATTACAGTCTGCGAACTAGAAATCCGGATAAGGAATTCTGTTAATCCGGGAGAAGGTGTTAGGCACTCCCGAATTTTGTGGTTCTAGCACGGTCGCTCAACTGTTGTATTTGTCTTTATCTGATTTTTATACTTTAATATTCCGCTTTATTATTTGATTGTACAAAGAATTACAACGTCGTGAAAAAGTATTTTTTACCACATCGTACCAGTACGCCCGTGGCTTTCAACACATTTCGACATCGTTGAGATTTGGATTTGGGTCACATAAATGTGTACCCGTATTAAGAAGGTAATATTATTACAAATCGTGCCTAAAACATCTACGTCTTATTAAATTTGGGAAAGACTGTGAAATTTGCTAAACGGTCCTTCCAAATCTAAGATTTTTATAACAATTTATTTGAGGGCCTCGCAATTGTGTATTTAATGCAGCGATGCTCATCTCATTTTATTAAGGCCATATCTAAAGTATACTATATTTTCTATGTGTTTTGTCTCTAATATCAAAGGAAAAATCTTAATTGTTTATCATTACCTATTAATTTGGCATTTTTGGGCCACAAACTCATAAGAGTCCAGGCTTATTTCTTATTGGGCTTAATTACAGTCCATATAACAAGTTCCCAATCCAAATTTCGGTTCAGGACAGTCCACAAAACTGTGGTCCAGAACAGTCTTCAATACCATTCGACCAGACCATTCATGTAAATGTTCTTTTAATGGCCCAAACCAGTATATTTTCTTATTAAATGATGCAGGTCCATGTATAACATTTACTGAATTTGGGCCTTGCATTTGGACCTTTCTCAAATTGAACTCGCAACAGAGGATGTTTTTGTTTTATTTACTTCATTTTTCAGATTAAACTCAAACGCAATTATGCACGTAACTACAGGAAATTTTCCTTTATTTCAAATTTATGTACAGAATTGGATCTAATGTAATGAAAATTCAAAAGATTGAAACAAGCTATAATTCTATCACGAGTACCATTTTTACTAAGTATTTGAAGTTATTTCTAACATTAATCACTTTGAACTAAAACTTATTGCTATCATAGTTGAACTATTTTTGATTTATGACATTACTTCAAAGGTGATATCAAATTGACACATTATAGTGATGTTTTAATCTACGGAATCTGTTATATTCACTAAACATGGAACAATTATGATGTGAATCTATATGTATTATCAGATGTTAAACACGCATTACAGAATTAATTCTGATCTTTTTTTCAATTTCAGTATACAGGTAATAATACCTAACAGAACTAGTTTCAGGAGCTTAAATCCATTCTACTTTATATTTTTAAAATAATGTCATATAACCTCAACTATAGTACGAAACTATCTAAAACTAAAGCCAATATCAAATTAAAGTTCAACAGTCCAGTCCAATTTATTACATATTAAACTAATCCTAACGAATACAAAGGATCAAGGTCAATGAATCAACAGTAAAATACGAAATGACATGTAAACTTTCACTTCGTCTTCTTCAATTTCAGAATTTACATCAATGATAGAAGTGTACCTGGAAGTAAAAGGAAATCAATGAGATCTAGTAACAGAAACAGGATCAGCACAGTGATAACAATAGCAATCAATTAGCCTCAATCAACACCAGTTGAACCACAGCAATATCAGATCAACAACAGCAAACCAGTATATAACCCGTCACTTGATTAACAAAATGTAACTCCCACACAAAAAATCGACAATTAGTACCAATCGAATTTTAGATTGAATGTTGAAACTAATGAGACAGTAGGATTCTCGAGCTATTTCTGATATTTTTTTGTATTTTTGAGTTTCGAAATAAGAAATCTCTAAGATGAAGATGCAGAGATGATTTTTAGTATGATTTCAGATTGGCCAGGCTTCCAAACTTCTAAACTTGTTAAATGAAGGCTCATGAAGCCTATTTATAGATTTGAAAAGAGAGGGAATTTCAAATTCTGAAATTGTCCCTTAGTCCTTTCTTTTATTGCAATTAGACCCCTATTATTTTATTTAATCGACCCTTTTCCCCTTTATTAATGCAGTATTACCTCTTTTCCCCAATCTAGAATGTTCCTTTCCTTGGCTTTTACCCTTCTACCCCTACCTCTAATTGGCATTTACTGCACTACCCTTTTATTATGCCTGAAATACCCTTAACCCCTTAAGTATTTACCATTAAACCAAATAGTATTCCCAAATCTACCCCTACCCCCTTAGGATTATTACAATGAACCAAATGACATTCCCCGAACTAACCCTGCTTCCCTATTTCAATTACCCTTCACCCGTACTGCCCTTAACCCCAATTATAACCAAATGCCCCAAAATTACTCTAAAAATCAGGATCGAAAACCTTAACTAATTACCAGAACTAATCAAAATTTATCCAGCTATAACCAAATCAAACCTAGGCAATCAGACTTATATTAATCCATTAACAAATTTCAGAAACCAATCAAACAATAAAGAATCAGACTATTCAATTAAAAGGAAAACCCTAATTACTAATCAAATTTATCAAACAATCAGAACCTAAGAACTAGGTCTAACAATATACTTATTCGAACAGAAATCAAAAACCTAAAACTATATCATTTTCATCAAGAATTAATCAACAAAAGAAAATCATAGACATGCAAACAAACAGAAGTAAAAAGGAAACAGGAACTTAGCTTTTCTTGCTTTCTTATTTCTTCTAGACTTTTCTTTCTTTCTTCCTTTTCTTTCTTTCTTCTGTTCTTTTCTTTCTTCGTTTTTTCTTGATTTTCCAGGATTTTAAAACCTTGGATATCATTTTCTTGGACTTTTGAATCTCCGGCAGACTTTTGGGTCTTAGTATGAACCTTTTCAGTGGGTTTTCAAGGTTAAAGGCTTTTAGAATAGGGCCTAGGGTGGTTAAGGGACGCTATAGGATGATTTTGGAGTGGTAGTGTTCGCCGGAGTGGGGTTCCGGCGACACTTAAATCAATATTCGAGGAGATCCAGGCTTGTTTGAGGAAAAAGAGTTAGAGGGGTAGAATAGGGAAGCCTAGGTGGTTCAGGGGTGTTAAGGGTGAAGGCAGAAGCCTACATTGTGTTTGCCGGAGTAGGGTTCTGGCGACACTTGGGATGAATATTCGAGGAGATACAGCCTGTTTCGAAGGAAACTAACTATGGGGGGTGGAAGAGGGGGCTTAGATCCTTCTGTGGTGCTAATGGTGAGGGTAACGGCGTAGGTGCCGTCTCCCGCCGGTGAGATTTCCGGCGAGACTGAGAGAAGGGGGGAAAGGCGGCTAGGGTTTGTGTATAGAGGAAGGAGACGAAATGATTTAAGAATAAGGTTTTTGTATATTTAAAACCTTAGGATTACTAGGGACCGTTAGATTAGAAATAATTGACGGCTGAGATTCATTGACACATACACGACGTCGTTTGGTTTAGTGATGATTCAATTCTACCCGTTAGATCAATCAACTGAATGGCCAGGATTTGACGACTGAAACGTCATCATTTGGCTTATTAAATGGTTTGTACACCTGACCGTTTGATCAAATTAATCAATGGCCCAGATTGCTTAAACTTAGACAGTGTCGTTT
>MU712765.1:4550-17841 GCA_026770625.1 Nicotiana glauca
TACCTTTTGTAAGGGCTTGGTTAGTTATAGAACAAGAAGAAGAAGAACAACTAGTTCTTGGGCAGTAAAAATTGGTAGACAAATATATTGGAGTGAAATAAAAGGGAGTGGCAAGTCAATATATATAGTGGCAAAAGTAGGAGAGAGAGAGAGAGATAAATCTTTATGGGGTTTGTTTCTCTGCACAATAATCATGCATGTGTAAGCATGGAAGGCGGCTTGTGTATAATTGTAATCTATAGGAAGCAAGGGATTTAACCCCGACGCTGATCCGGAATTTTAAGTTTATGAATTCTTATAATATATCAAGTTAATAGATAATAATAATTGGACAATCGAATCAAAGAACTAGATTTTGAACTAAATATTTTTATATATTTAATATAAATTTTAATATAAATATAAGATTTAGACAAATATTACTGAATTTACGTGAATCCGTAACTTTTACACTAGATCCGCCCCTAATTTAACCTCCTCTCCTCTCCTTCTTCTTCTTCTATTCTACTATGATAATGATGATTATAGTGTTTTTTGATGGCGTCATGTGAATGATGGTTTTTTTTTGCAGTAAAGGGTATTTATGTCTTTGTAAGAAGGTAAACTAAGGGTAGTTTTGTCATTTTGTATAGAGATTTGGGCCTTAAGTTGGGGCATTTTGGGTAATTCATGAGTTTGTCCAATGATGGTAGGGGCTTGGCCTTCCAAAGATTCGCAATGATGTTTTGGATTGGTTCGAACCAAGGCAGCTAGCCCATCATCACGTCCACACCCCCCACCCCCTTCTTGCCCACCCATCACACCTAATCGTAATTGGTAAAAATTTATTAGCGTATGTATAACAAACAAGATATATTTATGTATATATATATTTATTATTTAATCATAATTTTTTGATATGTATTTTCACTCGGTGCGAACTTATAGTGTCGATTATAAATTCACGTGAACCCAATAAAATTGAGGTTATTATAGAAGTCCTTAAACTTAAAATTTTGAATATGTCTTTGATTTATACTTTTAACTGCTTAGATTATATTGCATGATTTGATGTAAACGTCGGGTGAGGATAAATATTTGCCATCCTAATTTATGCTTTTTTATATGGTTTTGTCAAAATCAAAATCTTGCCCCTCTTCAACGTCATTCTTTTTGCTTAATCCTTCTTTTGTCCTCTTAATAAAAATTCCTTAAAACAACTCTTGTAATAGATTGACTGATTTGCCCATTTGAGTATTGATAAGTCTCAAGAATTTCTCTAAACTATCACTTGTTCTGTTTTCTATATTACATTTTTGGGGTCGTTTGGTAGGGTGTATAAGAATAATGCTATATATGGTGTATTAGTAATGTAGGGATTAGTAATGTATGTGTTAGTAATGCAAGCATTAGTTATGCAGAGATTATTTTTATACATTGTTTGGTGTGGTCTATTAAAAATTATAATGCATTGCATAAATTTTTTAAAAAATAGTTGTTTACAAAAATGCCCTCTATATTCTTTAGTTTTAAGGACAATTTTATCTTTAGACATACTAATGCATGCATTAATAGCCATGGTATTACTAATACTATGGTTTTGCTATGCATTAGCTATAGGATGTATAACTAATGCTTGTATTAGTTATACATAAATTTAAAAAGTGTACCAATCAAGGTATTACTAATACGCAAAACTAATGCAAGTATTATTTTGTGTAATGCACTCTACCAAACGACCTCTTAGTGGTTTTGAGTGGTAAATTTGTATTATATATTTAACTTTGTTGTAAAAGCTAAAAATAGGTTCTTAAAAAGAATTGATTTTACTCAATTTGTGTTAATTAAGAGAAATAAGGAATGTGGTGGATGATTAGAATTTCTTCACTTTAATTGCCCATTGGAGTTCTGAAAATAAAAATTTCTCGATCAGAAGCGTTTCACTCGACACATATTTAAATTATTTGAACTAGTAAATTTCCGATAAGTAATATCTCACAAAACAAAAAGAAATACAATATACAATTACTACAATAACTAAAACCAGTTATAAAATCTTTTATGTTAAGTCCCTTGAAAAACTTAGGTGTTAGTTTAATTTTGAAGCATAAAATCAAATATTATCAAATATAGGACCCTTTTTGGCCCTTTCAAATTCGAATTGGCTACTGCATAATGATAATAGTAGTATTTTGTTTTTTTCCTTAGGTAATGCTAATAATAATCATAATTATTTCAGCCAAGTATCATAAGGGTAAGCATTCTTTTTGACATATTAAGTGTGAATAATTTGAAATTAATAATTAAAGGTTTTTACAGATGGACTAACCTCATGGGTTATGAGTGCAATAACGTGAAAGATGATAGTCATAAGCTCTTGACATGTAATTAATGTTTTTTTTAATGGAAGTATTGTATTTTTTTCTCATTCATGTTAATGTTGTGGTTGTATATTAATTTGTAAAATCCTAAGGTTTTTTCTCGTGATTTTCTCTGAAATTCCCCCTATTTCGCTTTGATTAATCATCAAGTTGGATATTAATTATGGTATCGTTTCATCTTTCTAGGCAATTTAACTATCAATGAACTTTTTATTTCTCAAAAAAGAAAAATTATTACCCTTTTTCTTAAAATATAATAAAGCCACTAAAAAAAAAATTTACCTAAGAGAATCATAAAAAGAAGGGGGATTTTATTTTAAAAATTAACATAAGTTTTTTTATAGAATTAATTTGGGTGCATTTAACAATTTCCGGCCTAAGTTTTGTATTTGGGGACCTATTGTCAGTTTACATTTTAAAAATCATCTCATTCATTTAGTGTAGAAAATTTTGGTTATTTTAATGATCTTCTAAATTCTGATGGCATGTCAGCACATATTGGATTTTCTAAAAAATGCATTATGCTGGAAAATCAATAAATCTAGAAAAAAACATTAGTTTTGCATTTAATTAATGCAGTAAAAACGATACTACTAGAAAATGCAAATAAAATAAACAGTAGATTATATTAAATAAATAACAAGATCAATTTGACGTGCCATCTAGGACTACTAGAAAATGTAAATAAAATAAACAGTAGATTATATTAAATAAATAACAAGATCAATTTTACATGCCATCTAGGGTAACTTTACTATTGGTTGTCACCAAAATAAAAGAACAAATAAAAGTAACCATATTATTAATAAATAATCGAATGTTTTCCTTTTACCCTTTTGTCCATTTATTATACTTTGTAAGCTTTGTTCTATTTTATTTTTTATTTCTTTGGAAATAGCGAATTTTTGTGATGAGGAAGGTTGAATCACCCATGTATTTTGCGGGGGAGGGGAGTGAATCGGAAATAGCCTGATTTACAACTACTAATTGAATTTTAGTAATGTAATAGAAATTTAGCCACTTTTTCACGTGAAAATAAATTCTGAACAAAAATATATTTAAAACTTTGAAAAATTTCAGCATAGTATGCTAGAATTCGAACTATTTATAGCCTCTCTACTTACATTACGTAGGGGTAAGGTCTGCGACTCTGCGTACAGACTACCTTCTCCATACCCCACCTATTGGGATGATACTAGATTTGTTGTTGTATTCCAACATAATGTGTTTGAATTCATAATATGTTGGAAATTCAAACATACTATGATGGAAGTTTATATGCATGAGTTCCATAATCCAACATTTCATGCTTAAACTTTTTGTGTTTAGGCTAGGGTACTTTTGTCCAAATTTTATCTCTATTTTAAATAGTGGCTACTTTTCGAAATTTTGTAAACACTGACTATTTTGTAATAACCCCGTAAAAATGGCTATGCCATGCCCATTTGACATATTTTACCCATAAATATATCAAGGAGTAAAAAAAAAAAATCTAAATTCAAAATGATTGTTACCACCAAAATACCAAATTAACCAAAGGGAAAAATGGAAAATTCCCTAACGAGCATAAAAGAGTAATCACTAGTTAGCCAAAATGTTTTTTCTTGTGTGTGTTTTCTTTTTCTGCGCTTATTTATGGCAGTGTATTTGTTCTGAAAATACTAATGATGACAAAACCTATAGCTAAAATAAATAATTATGGCATCTACTGTTTATTCTTCTTAATAATAAATAAACTCTGCTTTTTGCAGCTATTGAAATTTACTAGAAAGGAAAAAAAGACGAGAGCCCATTTTTAATGATTTTGGTTACATAAATGAATGGTAATGACAGCAGTCATAGAAAAAGATTTGCATGGCCATAGATGTCAAAGGCATTCATTTTACTCCAATTGAGTACCCATCCATTTTCATCATCACTTTCCTACATTTGCCTATAACTACAATTATTCACTTAGCCCCTTACTTTCTTTTAGCCCTTCTTTTTACCCATTAAAGACCAAACACACATAAGGGGTAAAGTATCTTCCCCCACCCTCTACCCTCTTAATCCACTGCACTAAATATTTCGTGCTCATGCAGGGTTCGGAGAATAACCGTATCATGAGAAATATGATACTAACAGTTTGTCTTGATACAAGCATTAATTACTAATTCCAAAGCTCGAACTCTTGACCTATAGGTCACACGGAGACAAACACACACAAGGGGTAAGGTACCCCCTCCCCACACCCTCCTGAGAAGTAACTTGTTGCACGAAATATCTTGCGTTCACAAAGGATTCGGGAAAAGATTGCATCCTAGAAAATGTGATGTCGACAATATGCCTTGATACAAGCATCAATGGCTGACTCCACAGCTTGAACTCGTGACCTATAAGTCATGCCGAGACAAACACACACAAAGGGTAAGGTATCCCCCATCCCCCGCCCCTACCCCCACCTCATAAGAAGCAACCAAATATCGAATTTTAATTTGATGGGTTTAACATTTAAATTTTTATCTATGAACCCATTATAACTTTGGTGATTTACGTCAAAAATATACAAACGTTTTTGAAGAATAAAAGTGTCACGACCTGAATTTCTCACATTCAAAACCGTGATGGCGCCTAATATTGCACTCGCTAGGCAAGCCAACGTTACAGAATATTTCGCATTTTTCCTTTATCCATTTATAATTAAATTTTAACAAAACTAAATCAGTAAAAATAAAAGCGGAAGTACTTGATTTAACTTATTACGCATATACTATTAAGGAAAGCCAAAATAGATACCACCCAGAAACTGGTGTCACAACTTACGAACATTCTATGAATATTACAAGTAACGGTTTAAAAGAAAATACACCTGTCTCGAAGAAAATAAAATAAAAATGAAGTAAAGATAGGATGGGACGCCAGGGCCGGCGGACTACCTTGGGTCTCTTGAATGCAGTGTCAGCAACCGACCTCTCAATTAGCCACTACCAGCTCCGAAATCTGCACAGAAAGTGCAGAGTACAATATCAATACAACCGACCCTATGTACTAATAAGTGACGAGGCTACGGTGGGGAATAACAATATATATCCTGCAACAGTTTATACTAAGAAAGAAAGGAAATACAGAATAAAATTATAACAGTAACTTACATTAAATAAATACGGAACCCAATCGTTCTACCAATACTCAGCTATAACAAATCCTTAAGGAGTTTATAATGAACCTCAGCAGAAGAAGAATACATAACAACAAATGATGTGGCGCGCATCACGATCCCACCATATAATCAATAACAGTATAAGCATTCACCCTTATTACTCCTTGTTGTGGCGTGCAACCCGATCCCACCAGTCCACCCTTATTACTCCTCAATATATATCACCATTATTCCTTATGTTGCGGTGTGCAACTCGATCCTACCTATCCACCCTTATTAATCCATGTTGCGGCGCACAACCCAATCCCACCAGACAATTAAATTTTACATTATTCCTCCTGTTGCGGCGTTCAACCCGATCTCACCATATCACTACAAATCATAAGACTAAGAACAAGTATTTCATAGTTTAGCTCAAACCCTCCGTAACATTTATACTTCAAATCACAACAACATGAGGCATATACAAGTGTGAAACTTCAACAATTAAAACTACACAGCAAGACCAACCAAAGGGTACCATGAAGTATCAATAAACCAACGTAAAACAACAATATGATATAATGAAGCTACAGAATAATTAATACCTTCAATAGAGACAACAACATTTAACAAGAAGCAATTAGACATGGAAGAATCAATAAGCAAGTAGCAATTAAGACAGGGGAGCAATATATAAGGAAACGGGGAAAGGAACCGGCTAAACAGATAATTTGTTGGTGCATAGGTACTCGTCACCACACCTATATGTCACACACATGGAATTACACATAGCAAGTAAGTTAGGGATTCCTAATCCCTCGAATCAAGGTTAGACCAAACACTTACCTCAAGCTAAAGGATATTTCAAAGCTCAAATTCCACCTCCGATCCACTCATATCTAGTCATAATCAACTTAATAACATCAATAAATGCTAAAAAAATCAATTTCAATGCATCACTATAGAATTTCCGACATTTTTTTCAAAATGTCAAAACCTGACCGGGGCGTGCTTGGTCCAAACTCAAAATCCGGACCAAGACCTGATTACCCATTTACTCCTGAGCCCGGATATATAATTGATTTTGGAATCCGACCTTAATTTGAGGTCTAAATCCCCAAATTTCAAAATTCCTAAGTTCTATCCAAGAACACTCAATTTCACGATGAAAAACCCTAGATTCTAGGATGAAATCTTCTAAAAAGATGAAATAGAGTGAAAGAAATAAGTTAAGAATCATTTCCCTATGATTTGGGGAAGAAATTGCCCTAGGAAAATAACCTCTTAAAGTTTAGGTTTTGAAAAATGGGATAATGAATGAAAAATCTCGTCTAACTTATGTTTTGAACAGCTGCAGATGTCGCATTTGCGACCTGAGCTTCGCAAATGCGAAGGACCATCGCAAATGCGAAGTTCCCCATACTTCTGTTGCCTTCGCAATTGCGAAGGTAATGATCAAAATTGCAATTAGGAACCTCCACAAATGCGACAAAAAGATCGTATTTGCGATCACTCCCCTTCCCAGACTCTCTTCGCAATTTCTAAGATATGTTCTTATTTGCGAACTCTTCTGTCCCTGGCCTTCTTCGCAATTGCGATAAAGACCTCGCAATTGCCATGCCTGCTTTGCTTTTGTGAAGCCTGATCTCGTAAGAGGCTTGCAACAGATACCAGTTACACTAGCAATTCTCTAAGTTCCAAAATCACTCTGTAGCCCATCCAAAACCCACTTGATCCCTCGAGGCTCCAAACCAAACATGCACACAAGTCTTAAAATCACATACGAACTTGCTCGTGCGATTAAATTGCCAAAATAATACCTAAAACTACGGATTCAACATCAAATCACGTGAAATTTTCAAGATAATTTTAAAATTTCTATTTTCTCAATCAAAGGTCTGAATCACATCAAATCACTTGTTTTTCACCAAATTTTACAAGTAAGGTTTAAATATCATAACAGACTTATACCAAGCTCCGGAACCAAAATACAGGCCCGATACTAACAAGATCAAATTTTTTGAATTATTAAATCTTATCAATTTCTTTCAAGAATTCATTTCTCGGGATAGGGATCTCGAAATTCGATCCCAAGTATACAACCAGGTCCCATATTTTACTACGAATCCTCCAGGACCGTCGGAATACAGGTCTGGATCTGTTTACTCAAAATGTTGATTGAAGTCAAATAAAATTAATTTTTAAAGGCAAAAATTATTATTTTCTTGAATTTTCACATAAAAGCTTTCTGAAATCGCGCCCGAACTGCACACGCAAATCGAGAAGAAATAGAAGGAGATTTTAAGGCCTCAGAATACGGATTCGACTTTTAAAACAAGAGATGACCTTTTGGGTCATCACAAAAATTATGTTTGAAAATAACATATGTTGAAATATTTTTACCAGGTAATACAATTATATTATTCACAAGAGTTAATATAGGACAAGATCTATCAGGATCAACAAGTGGTAATAATAACTCACAAATTAAAGTTCTTACTTCAAACATGAATCCTAGAAAGGAAATTATTGTGAGACTATGAAATTGCTCCGCCCTTAATCAAAGGGTACGATTTTGAGTTCTGATTACTGATGATAGGCTATAATTACATATTTTTGTCGGTTATTACACTCTAATTTACTGCACTTTAGTTGAGTTTGCGCTTTAATAGCTAGTGTTTTGCACTAACAGTATTTTTATGCCTTGTAGGAGTGATTCCGAGCTATATAGATGTTATAGAATGAAATTAAGTGATTTGGAGTTTTGAAGTCTGAGTAAGAGCTCAAGGAATTAAGCCGGGATCGGGTTCGGGGGTCAAATTTGATAATTAAGTACAAATGAAGACTCGAGGAGATATATTGCGCACTGTCTATTAAAATAGACATAACGTTTTGCTCAAAACTCTATTTGGGATCTACAACATATAGTTGGAATGCTAACTAAAAGGACTACAACTTTCATGTTTTATGTTTTTCCAAATTACAAATTGAACAGGGTGAAAAGTGTGGTAGAAAGTTCACCGCGGTCCGCGCCACGGTTTGAGGCAGTGCCTTCCGCGGTCCATGCCGCGGCCGCGGCAGTCCAAACTTAAAATATTGTCCTTTTTCGTGTAAGAGAAGGTATAATTGTGTGGGCCCGACCCTACTTGGTATATATACATGGAAAAACGGTATTTTTAAGGAGTGGGACATATTTTTGACATATATTTGACCTAAGGAGGTAGAGACACAATAAGAGCAAGGCGGGTAATTCTTCAACAAGTTTTTCCTTCCTCTTCTTATTTTTCATTGTTGGTTATGACTTTTGATATTGTAGTTTTACATACTATTATGAATAACTAATTTGTTATCTAAGGTTTTGGTGAAACCCGTTGGGGATGAATTGGTTGTTATATTAATACAGTTTTGAGTTGGTTGTTAATCTCTATTTGTTCAACTACGTCTTAATTTTGGTTAATTGAAAGGATCCTTAATTAGCCGTTCCTATTTATTATGTATTTGCTTGAGTGAGAGTGCATATTTAGGTAGTTGTTTGAACAACATCACTCCTGGAGTATAGACGAGAGTCATAACCGAGGGTTTAGAGGTTGGATTAGAGATAACGATACCTCGGGTGCAATCTAAGTGAACTATAATGTGAATCTAGCTAGCGTAACTTGAGAGAGTGCGTCTAGTAAATTATCATAATTGCTTAAGAGAGATTTATGGTAGCTGGAGAGTTCATGATTGATAGAGGCAATTAAGTCACAGCTATAAGAAACATACAACTAAGAAAATCAACAACGGGGGAAACCATTACCTTAGACCTTTATTCCAATTGTTTACAATTCAAAAATAGTTAGTTTTCAGTTGTTTATTTATTTTCAATCTTATCTTCTTAGTGATATTAAACAGATACAGATAAGCCTTAGTTCTCTATGGGATTCGACTCCGAACTTTTAGACCGGATTCTATTTGCAACGACCGCTTATCCTTTTTAGGACTAGAGTTGGGCGTGATCAAATTTTGGCACAGTTGCGGGGAACTAACGGTGTAGTTGTAGCTGTATATATTGTTAGGTTACGAGTTTGAACTTTTATTTTGTTTTTTCTTTTATTTTGTTTTTTTTTCCGTATTTTTTATAACTAACGATTTGAGAAACATGGCATCTTGGAATTATGGAAATTTAGGTGTAGATAATTTTACTATTGATCTCCGTACATATTGTGAAGGAAACCACCCGCGGCAAAAGTTTCAAAACGTTCCTAAGAGCGAGTTATGTGCACCAACTCAATCTTATTTGTGGAATGTGTGTAATGTGTGTGGTGGTAAAAATGGTCACCTTCATGATTGTGCTTATATTTTTTATTTTCCCCCAACCCCTTACTATGATGGTTCTACCTTTTCTTGTGAAGTTAATAGGAACAAAGAACCAGGGAATGCAGACTTGATGGAGATCAAGGATATGCTAAAGTGCCTTGTGGAACAAAACAATGAGAAATAATTGCACATAGAAAGGCAAGAGACAACTATTCGCAAGTTGAGGCTCAATTGAGTCAAGTGGTTGGAGCTTTTAATGCTCAACAAGGCAATATTAAGGATAGTAGCCAAGACAAACATGAATTTGAGGTGTTAATTGGGAAGGTCAAAGTAGAACATCAACAACCTAGCCAACCACAATTTGAGGATGTCAATGTTGAAGAAGTAAGACTAGAGCCAACCAAGGACTTTGAGGATATAAATTTTGTTGACTCTAAGTATCATTGATGTTGAGGATGTTGAAAGTCCTGAAGTTCATGTGTTTGAGTGCATTGGTCCACACTCCAATTATTTTTCCACATTGTTTTTGAATGATGATATAGAAATAGAGTTATCCGAACCAACTGAAGAGTCAAGGAATGAGGAACAAGGTACATATATTCTGGAATTCTTCTTGCCAGAAAGTCAGGATTACATACCTCATACAAAGGCCAAGGAATGCAAAATATTACATTATATCCTTGGGCCAGTTAGATTCATTCTACTGCCCCAAGAGCATAATCATAAGCTTGAAATAACACTTGGGGTTCAATTCATAAGTTCGAGGTGGAGGCAAAAAGTGATTCGCGTCTTGCCGCGATGTTAAATCAAGCCCTTATTGGGAGGCAACTCAGTTCTTTTATTTATTTTATTATATTATTTTTGTAATGTCAAATTTTTATTTTCTAGGAGCATGGAAAGGAAGGCGATTGGAAGGATGCAACAGAAAACCAAATGGTTGGAACTAAGTGTGATGTACCCGCACGAAGGACCAAGCTTGGGAGAAGTCTGAGTACCCCATGAGCTGATAGTGCTTCGACCTTTGGCCTACCAGGGAGTCTCTTTTACCCTTTTATTCATTATGCTGTGCGTTGGGAACAATGCACAATTTTAAGTGTGGGGTGAGGAGATTGTCTGGGTGAATTTCTATGCTATTTTAGTTGTGTTAGTTTAATTGAATTTTTTTTTTAAATAGCAAAGATTGGACTTTTCCCGACGATGAATCTATTAGACAATTTTCTTGAGGGATTTAAGTCTAAGGAAAAAATAAAATAAAAAGATTTTCTTTTGTTAGGTAGTGTAGCAATTCCCCCTTGGTTTTTCTTTGTGCCGCGGTTCTTTTCCAAGGGTTTTATTTGAACCGGGTGTAGTTATTTTTTTTTTTTGGGAGTAGGAGCCATTATGTTGTGTTTCGAATTGAAGCACTATCTCTTGACTTTATTATGCCTTGAGAATAGTGAGTACTTTGATTGTGACGCTTAGGCTCAATTTTTGACTCCTGTATAAGTACCTTAAATTGTATGATCTTAACTTTGCTTAACTCCTTTGACGAGAGTGTCTATGAAACCAATACTGAGTGAATTATGTGACATGTGTGTGTAAGGATTTGTTATATTATGTGCATTGCATTTGATGCCTAGAACTTGCCGTGTGTATTTGCAAAGCGAAATAGTAATTTTGTTCAATCTTGGAAGTGATATAGGCGTTTCTTTGTTGAGCCGGATATGTATATTTTGCCCACCTAATTGTTATGTATCGTAGTTAACCCCTTTGAGCCCGTAATCTTGTTTTTTTGGTAACCACATTACAAGCCTTGCCCATTTGTTTGAATTAACCATCTATTTGAACCATTATAACCTCTCATGAGCACTTGAATTGTTATGAACTTTGTAAAAGTTAAAGTATGGGGTGATTAGTTTGGCTTTTGAGTGGAACTAATTGAATAAGGAGAAAGGTGCACTGTTTTGAAAAAGAAAGAGCCACTTGAATTGAAAAAAAAAATAGTTAGATTGTTGTGGAAAAAAAATCCCTTGATAAGTGGTAGCTCTTGACATAAGTATGCTTAAAGAAAAATGGGGTAATTTACATTGATGTGAAAGTGAAGTTTTGGTTTGATATAAGTATGAGGTTTAAATGTTGAAGTACATGTATTAAAGATCTTAGGGAGGTGTAGTCACTTTTATATCTAAATGTATCCTACCCATCCCACAACCTACATTACAACCAAATAAAGTCCTAATTGATCCTAGGTTGAATGAGCTCGATTAGTAGATTAGTACCCTACGTGCAAGATTGTGGTGCTTCTTTTGTAGCATATTAATATTATTCTGAGAGTGAGTGAATTCTTTCTATCTTGAGTTCCTAAGTGTTCTTAAATTTTGTTGTGTAGAACTACTCTCTTTTATTGTATGAGGGCACTTGATTCATGAAGGAAAGGTAATGTCAGTGACCTCTATGTTAGAGTAAGTAGGTGAGTTGTGAATAATGCGTGGTACTTGTGAGTCAAATCTTGAGGTGAAGATGTTACACTTTTGTTTTAGTTTATTTTAAATACTCTTGGTGTGATGAGTTAGGAGAATTGTTTTAAAAGGTCGTATCTATAAAAAAAAATGTAGTTTGATTGCTCGAGGACGAGCAATGAGTTAAGTATGGGGTATTGATGGTAGGCTATAATTACATATTTTAGTCGGTTATTATACTCTAATTTACTGCACTTTAGTTGAGTTTGTGCTTTAATCGCTAGTGTTTTGCACTAACAGTGTATTTTATACCTTATAGGAGTGATTCCGAGCTATATAGATGCTATAGAATGAAATTAAGTGATTTGGATCTTTGAAGTCTGAGTAAGAGCTCAAGAAATTAAGCCGGGATCAGGTTCGGGGGTCAAATTTGATAATTAAGTACGAACGAAGACTCGAGGAGGCATATTGCGCACTGTCTAGTACAATAGACATAACGTTTTGCTCCAAACTCCATTCGGGCTCCTCAATATATAGTTCGAAAGATAACTCAAAGAGCTACAACTTTCATGTTTTATATTTTTCCAAATTCCAAACGGAACGGGGTAAAAAATACGGTAGAAAGTTCACCGCGATCCGCACTGCGGTTTGAGGCAGTGCCTTCCGCTGTCATCACCGCGGTCCACGCCACGGCCGCGGCAGTCCAGACGTGAAATATTGTCCTTTTTCGCGTAGGAGAAGGTATAATTATTTACGCCCGACACTACTTGGTATATATACATGGAAAAATAATATTTTTTAGGAGTGAGACATATTTTTGACACATATTTGACCTAAGAAGACAGAGACACAATAAGAGCAAGGCGGGCAATTCTTCAACAAGTTTTTCCTTCCTCTTCTTATTTTTCATTATTGGTTATGACTTTTGATATTGTAGTTTTACATACTATTATGAATAGCTAATTTATTATCTCAGGTTTTGGTGAAACCCATTGGGGATAAATTGGTTGTTATATTAATATAGTTTTGAGTTGGTTGTTAATCTCTATTTGTTCAACTACGTCTTGATTTTG
>MU712768.1:31779-53831 GCA_026770625.1 Nicotiana glauca
CATATATGGTGCCTTAAATTTAGGATATAACTATAAATAGATATTTTGTTATAAAGGATAAAAGGTATTTATAGAATGTAATATTTTAAAATGATATTTATTATTGATAAATAGGGTACTAAAATTTTTTATAGGGTGTAAAATTTTCTTTCTTTTAACACATACGGCTTGCAGCCATTCACAAGGTACATCCTCTGCTCTCTGTGGGACCTACTTAGTCATAGCCAAATTCTTAAATTCATCACCGAATAAAATATCATGCCACTTTTTTCTTCTAAATTTTATAGCTCATGTGCTTTATGATTTTATAAAATAGCATCTGTTTGTTTTAGTATTAATAGGAAAAAACATCAATCTTCACTTTAATAATCAACACCAACTTCAATAGTTAAACGGAGGTAAACCGAATAATTCAAAAAAGCTTTATCCTTAATTTTCACATTCTTTATCTATTCCAACTTAAAAATATAATGGAAAGAAATAAAGACCTTGTACCTCATATGTCCAAAAATGATGATACCTTTTAAATTTTAAGAGTCAAACTTTTTAACTTTGACTATAAAGTTAGAGTAAAATATTAAGTTTTTTAAAATAAAAACTATTATATTTTAAAAAAATTACGTAAAAGTATTAACAATTCAAAATATTTAAAAGGTACAATAAGAAGATATTAAATTTTTTATATTTCAAAGTTACATATATTGTTTAATAAATGATATAACAATCATTTGTCCATGCTTAGTTGTATTTACTAAGAAAAATAAATAATTATTCTGTCAAATAATCTTATTAATTGAATTTCTACATGAGTGCAAAAGTTTAAGGATAAGAATTAATCTAAATATTCGCTAACCAATTAGCTTAAACAAAAAAAAAAAATCAGAAATTAAGAACGTAAGCATAATCCATGTACAATACATATAATGATGTATAATTAGTGTATAATATATGTAAATCAAGCAGAAGAAGTCATTAGTGAATCGACCGTCTATTCATGTAAAAATCCTAACTTTCAAAAATATTTTGGACCAAAAGTAGTACAGCACAATCTATTGGGCCGTGCTAGCACGGTCCATCGACATCTAGTACTTGACATAAGTAAATTCATGATAATATTATAATACAACCTATTCAAATTCTCTGAAATTATATATTGAACTTGACATGCAACTGTGAAATTTCCTTTCACCAATGCTTCGATAATTTGACGTTTAAGATGGTAATAAGAAAATTTCTATCTGATAATAATTTTTAGAATATGTATTGATATTGTGATGTCCCAAAATGTCATCTTATATTTTGGAACCCGATTATGTGCTCTTAAGTCTTAAAAATCACATTTTTACTCTCCTCGATTTGCGTGCGCAGTCCCGACGCGTTTCCGGAAAGCTTTTCTGTTGAAAATAAGAATTTTTGTCTTAAAAGTTAATTTTAGTTGATTTCGATCAACGTTTTGGGTAAAGGACCTGGACCCGTATTTTGACGATCCCGATGAGTCCGTAATGAAATATGGGGCTTGGGCATATGTCCGAAATCGAATTCCGATGTCCTTAGCTCAAGTTATGAATTTTTGTTGAAAATCTAATAGTTTTAAAGAATTGATTGATGTTTGGCCTTGCTGATACCGGGTCCGTATTTTAGTTCCGGAGCCCAGTACATATAATATTTATAACTTATATGTGAAAGTTGGTGAATAACGAAATTGGTTTAACGTGATTCGGACGTCCGGTTGTGAAGTTAGAAGTTTTAAAGCAATCTTGAAAATTTTATTTGATTTGGTATTTAATTCGTAGTTCTATGTATTATTTTGGCGATTTGATCACGCGAACAAGTTCGTATGATATATTAAGACTTGTGTGCAATTTTGGTTTGGATCCCTGAGGGCTCGGGTGAGTTTCGGATAAGCTACGGGATGTTTTGGGCCTAGGAAAAAAAATCTGGTTTTTGGCTTCAACTGTCATCTAGTGTTTTCTTATTCGTGTTCGCGAAGGAACTATTGCGAACGCGAAGAGTAATCTAGGGCATGATGAGTTTCTTCTTCGCAAACGCGAAAGCGTGGTCGCAAATGCGGAGCAACGAGGGCGTTACCCTTCGCGAACGCGGCCAGCCTCTCGCTAACGTGTAGGCATTGGACCTGGGGGAGGAGAATCTGATCAATACTTTT
Organism: Nicotiana glauca; assembly: GCA_026770625.1. NCBI lineage: Eukaryota > Viridiplantae > Streptophyta > Magnoliopsida > Solanales > Solanaceae > Nicotiana > Nicotiana glauca. The sequence goes on from MU712768.1 coordinate 33,944, forward strand.
CGTGAACGCCTCAGGGCTCGCGAACACATAGACTGGTGGGTATAAGCCTTTGTGAACGCGAAGGGTATCTCGCGAACACATAGTTATTTGAACCGATGCTTCGCGATTGCGGCAGGCCTTTCGCGAACACGAAGAAGGCCTGACGCCCAGACTTTAAGACATTTAAAAAACGAGATTTTACCCATTTTTCATAAACTCTCCATTAGAGCTCGGCCTAGGTGCGATTTTGAAGGAAAAACTCAACACCAATTTATAGGTTTGTACTCTTTAACTCATTTTCTTCCATTTCTAATATCACCCATTGAATTCCTAGCCCTAATCTTTGTTCTTTAGTTGTAGAAAACTTGAGATTTAGGAAGAATAGCGGAATTTTGCAAATAGGGGATTTAGACCTCAAATTGAGGTCATATTCCAAAATCAATTATATATAAGGGCTTAGGGGTGAATGAGTAAATGAATTTGGTCCGAACCTCGAATTTTGATCAAGCGGACCCGGGGTCAGTTTTTGACTTTTTGAGGAAAAGTTTGAGAAATTAAAATTTATGCATTGTAGTTGATTCCTTTAGCAATAATTGATATTATTGAGTTAATGGCTAGATACGAGTGGTTTGGAGGTGGATACTAGAGGAAAATCGGTAATTGAGCATTGAGTGGCCCGCGGAGCGAGGCAAGTGTCGTGTCTAACTTTGACTCGAGGGATTAGGAACCCTTGACTTATTTGCTATATGAAATCCATATGAGGGATGTATAGGTGAGATGACGAGTACCTATACGCCGCCAATTTACCTGTTTTTGCCTGTTTCTTTCCCGTTCTTCTTATATTGTCTTCTTCCTGCCTTAACTGCTACATGTTTTACTTGTATTCCCATACTTAATTGCTACTTGATAGACATTGTTTCTCCTTGTTGAAAGCATTAGTTATTTAGTAGTTTCATTGTCTCCTATTATTTGCTTGAGCTGGTTATCAGTACTTTTAAGGTATATTCTGGATTGGTCTCGCCGAGTTGTATTATTTGTGTAAAGTCTCAAAATGTATAAGCTTCCTAATTGTTTTGATTTGAAGTTTAGCCTTGTGAAGGGTTATGTGATTTGAATTGTGAAATTTCTGTACTTGTTGAATAACTAATACTGATATGGTGGGATCGGATTGCGCGCTGCAACAGCTGGAATAATAATGATATATCGAGGAGTAATAAGGGTAAAATGATATCTGCCGTGAGATCGGGTTGCACATCGCAACAGGTGTAATAAGGATGGATTATGGTGAGATAAGGGTGAACAGTGATTGTGATTATTGTGATATGATGGGATCGGGTTGCACGCCGCAACAACCTATATGCTCATACTTTTCCTTGACTGAGTTAGCTAAACGTTAGTCTTAAATTTCACTTAAGGATTGATAATAGCTGAACACTGATGATATGCTTCGAGAACTGTATTCATTTCTTACAAGTTACTGCTCTATTTTATCCTGTCTTTCTTTCTAATTTTAGTATACAATGTATGCAAGTTATATTGTGATTGCCCCGTCGTAGCATCGTCACTCATTTGTCGAAGTTAGGCTCGACATTTACCAGTACATGAGGTCGGTTGTATTGATACTGTACTATGCACTTTTTGTGAAAATTTTAGAGCAGGTTCGGCTTGATCGAGAGGTTGGCTGTAGGATTCACTTGCTTGGAGACCAAAGGTAGTCCTGTTGGCGTCCCCAGGCCTTGTCGCCCCTTCTATACTCCATACTTTACTGTTTTCTTTATTTCGAAAACGGTGGTATTTTCTTTCAGACAAATACTTGTCGTAAAATCTTAGAATGTTCGTGAATTGCGACTCCGGATTCTAGGTAGTAATAGTATATAATCAGAGTTTCTATTTATTTACTTTTGCATTCATTTCGACTTATTTTAGCTTGCGTATTGTTAATCACCTAAACGTAAAGGAATTATCTAATAAATCTCTAACATTGGCTTGCCTAGGAAGTGTGATATTAGGCACCATCACAGTCGCGATGATGGGATTCCAGGTCATGACAAGTTGGTATTAGAGCACTAGGCTGCCTAGGTCTTACAATTCACGAATAGGATTAGTAGAGTATGAGAGATAGGTACAGAGACGTCTGTACTTATCTCCAAGAGCCTTAGGTGGAGTTTGATGAGGAGGCTCCATCCCAAACCGTTCCAGCAGGACAAGCTCAGGTCCCACAGGGATTCATCGCCATCCCGGTACTTTAGGATGCTTTGGTTCGTCTAGTGGGTATCATGGAGAGTGTGGCACAGTCTGGCACATTTCTTGTAGCACCATCCGTCTCTCAGGCTAGGGGAGGAGCACAGACTCATGTTACTCACACTCCGAATCAGATGGCTCCCAGTTTCATACTCCAACAGCTCAGCCTGTTGGGGTAGTTCAACCAAGTGTTGCGGCACAAACTGGTGATGGATCGGCTATGTCTTTCGAGGCCTTATGGAGAATGGATAGGTTTACCAAGATTTTTTTGATTTATTTTAGCGGTGCATCTTCAGAGAATCCTCAGGACTATCTAGACAGCTGTCATGAGGCCCTACGGAATATAAGGATAGTGGAGATCAATGGGATCAACTTTTCTATATTTCATTTGTCGGGTTCTGCCAAGAAATGGTGGAGGGATTATATGTTGGCCAACCAGTTAGATCACCGAATCTTACTTGGGACCAGTTCTCTCAGCTATTTCTTGAGAAATACCTTCCTATTACTCAGAGAGAGGACTATCAGAGGCAATTCGAGCGTCTGCAGCAGGGTTCTATGACTGTCACTCAATAAGACTCGATTTGTGGATCTGGCCCATCATGCCATTCTTCTGCATCCCAGCGAGAGAGAGAGAGAGGGTGAGGAAGTTTATTGAGGGACTTGCTCGGCCTATCAAATTTCATATGTCTAAGGAGACTAGGAGTGAGATTTCTTTTTAGGGGGCACCCAATATTGTCAGGCGAGTTGAGATAGTCTTAGCTCGGGGGAGTGGTCAGAGGTCTTACAAGAGGCCGCGTCACTCCGGTAGATATAGTGGGGACTCATCTGGAGGTCGAGGTATTTTTGGTAGAGTCCATCCTCCCAGTCCGTTTCATTCAGCACTCCAGACATCCCATGGCGCTCCAAGTAGTAATGGTCCTCATATGCATTATTTGGATCAAATAGCCTATAGTGCACCACCAACACCTATCAGTGCACCTCGTATTCAGAGTAATTACCGTGGCTAGCCGGCCCATTCGGGTCAGTCTTAGTACTGCCACATTATCAGGATGGATGTTTCGAGTGTGGTGGATATAGCCATATCAGGAGGATTTGTCTGAGATTATTGGGCATTCTGCCACAACAGTAGAGTTCTCGTGTCATGATTCCGGCACCGGGTGCACCACCGTCCGCTCAGCCAGCCAGAGGTAGGGGTCAGGCAGGTAGAGGTAGAGGTCAGGCCGCTAGGGGTAGAGGTCAAGTCATTAGAGGTGGAGGTCAGGCCGCTACAGGTGGAGGCCAGCCAGTAGGGGGCCATCCCAGGGATATGGTTTAGAGTGGTGGGGCCCAATCTCGATGTTATGCTCTTCCAACCAAGCCTGACACTGAGTTATCCGATGTTGTTATCACATGTACTGTTTTAGTTTGCTGTAGAGGTGCTTCAGTTCTATTTGATCTAGGGTCTACCTACTCCTATGTGTCATCTTACTTTGCTTCATATTTGGTTATGCCCCGTGATTCCTTAAGTTCCCCTTCATATGTGTCCACACCTGTGGGGGATTCTATTTTGTAGATCGTGTCTATCGTTCGTGTGTGGTTATTATTGGGGGTCTTGAGATTAGCGTAGATCCCCTACTTCTCGATATGGTTGATTTTGATGTCATTTTGGGGATGGATTGGCTGTCACCTTATCATGCTATATTGGTCTGTCATGCCAAGACAGTGACCTTAGCCTTGCCGAGGTTTCCTCTATTAGAGTGGAGAGGGACTCCTAGTCATTCTACCAGTAGGTTTATCTCTAATATGAAGGCTCAACGTATGGTCGAGAAAGGGTGTCTAGCTTATTTGGCTTATGTCCGTGATTCTAGTCCGAAGGTTCCTTCCATGGATTTTGTACCAGTAGTTTGAGAGTTTCTAGAGGTATTTTTGCAGACCTACCGGGGATGCCACCCGACAAGGATATTGACTTCTGCATTGATTTGGTTTCGGGCACTCAACCCATTTATATTCTGCCTTATTGTATGGCCCCGCCTGAGTTGAAAGAGTTAAAGGAGTAGTGACAAGATTTGCTTGATAATGGCTTCATTAGACCTAGGGTGTCGCCCTAGGTTATGCCCGTGTTATTTGTGGAGAAGAAATATGGGTCGATGAGAATGTGCATTGATTACCGGCAGTTGAACAAAGTCACTATCTAGAACAAGTATCCATTTCCAAGGATTGATGACTTTTTTGATTAGCTTCGGGGTGCCAAAGTGTTTTCAAAGATCTATTTGAGGTCTGACAACCATCAGTTGAGGATTAGGGCGTCCGATATCCCTAAGACAACTTTTTGGACTCGAGCAGCATTTATGGATTTAGTGAAACGGGTGTTCAAGCCTTAACTGGATTCCTTTTTGATTGTGTTTATTGATGATATCTTGATCTACTCCCTTATTCGAGAGGAGCACAAATAGCTTATTCGGATCGTACTTTAGAGGTTGTGAGACAACCAGTTATATGCTAAGTTTTTGAAGTGCAAGTTTTGGTTAGAATCGATCGCCTTCTTGGGGCACGTTGTATTAGCAGAAGGTATTCAGGTGGATCTGAAGAAGATTGAGGCCATTCAGAATTGACCTAGGCCTACTTTAGCCACAAAGATTCATAGTTTCTTGGGATTGGCAGGTTATTACCGTTAGTTTGTGGAGGGGTTTCTAGCTATAACAGCCCTATTGACCAGGTTGACCTAGAAGGGTGCCCCATTCAGATGGTCAGACAAGTGTGAGATGAGCTTTTAGAAGCTCAAGACAGCTTTAACTACGACACATGTGTTGGTATCGCCCATAGATTCAGGGCTTTATACAGTATATTGTCAAGCATATTGTATTGGACTTGGTGCGGTGGTGATGCAGGGCAGCAAGGTTATTGCATATGCTTCACGGCAGCTGAAGGTTTACGAGAAGAATTAACTTGTTCATCACTTGGAGCTGGCAGCCATCGTTCACGCACTAAAAATTTGGATGCACTATCTTTACGGCGTATCGTGTGAGGTATTCACGGATCATCAGAGTTTGAAATATTTGTTCAAGCAAAAAGAGCTCAATTTGTGCCAGAGGAGGTGGTTGGAGCTATTGAAAGACTATGATATCACCATCTTGTATCATCCTGGGAAGGCCAATTTGGTGACCGATGCTTTTAGTAGAAAGTCAAATAGTATGGGCAGTCTTGCATACATTCTAGTCGGTGAGAGACCTCTTGCATTAAATGTTCAGGCCTTAGCCAATCAACTCGTGAGTTAGGATGTTTATGAGCCAAGTCATGTTTTAGCTTGTACAATCGCTCGGTCTTCTTTGTTTGAGCGCATTAGGGATCGACAATATGATGACCCTCGTTTGCTTTTCCTTAGGGACACGGTGCGGCACGGTGATGCTAAGCAGGTTACAGTTGGAGGTGATGGAGTTTTGAGGATGCATGGTCATGTTTGTGCGCCTAATAAGGATGGAATTTGTGATTTGATTATAGAGGAGGCACACAATTCTCGGTATTTTATTCATTCGGGCGCCGCCAAGATGTATCAGAACTTGCGACAACATTATTAGTGGAGGAGGATGAAGAAGGATATATTTGCATATGTAGCTCGGTATTTAAATTGTCAGCAAGTAAAGTACGAGCATTAGAGATCTGATGGTTTGCTTCAGAAGATAGAGATTCTTGAGAGAGAGTGGGAGCGTATCACTATGATTTCGTTGTTGGACTCCTACGGACTCAGAGGAAGTTCGATGCAGTTTGGGTTATTGTGGATAGACTGACCAAGTCAGCACATTTCATTCATGTGTCAGTTACCTATTCTTTAGAGCGGTTGCCAAAAATTTATATCAGCGAGATCGTTCGTCTTCACAGTGTGCCCGTGTCTATCATTTCTGATTGAGGTACGCAGTTTACCTCGTATTTCTAGAGGGCAATGCAGTGTGAGTTGGGTACGCGAGTTGAGTTGAGCACAGTATTTCATCCTCAGACGGGACGGACAACCCGAATGTACTATTCAGATCTTGGAGGATATGCTCCGCACATGTGTTATAGACTTTGGAGGATCGTGGGATCAGTTCTTGCCCCTTGTAGAGTTCGCCTACAACAACAGTTATCAGTCGAGCATCCAGATGGCTCCCTATGAGGCATTATATGATAGACAGTGTCGATCGCCGGTTGGATGGTTTGAGACGGGGGAACACAATTATTCAGTACAGATTTGGTTCATGATGCCCTGGATAAGGTTAAGATCATTCATGATATACTTCGCACAGCTTAGTCCAGGCAGAAGAGTTATGTTGACCGTAGGGTTCGTGATATGGCATTCATGGTCGGAGAGAGAGTGTTGCTTCTGTTATCACCCATGAAGGGTGTAATGAGGTTTGGAAAGAATGGCAAGTTGAGACCTAGGTACATCATGCCTTTTGAGATCCTTGAGAGAGTGGGAGAGGTGGCTTACAGACTTGCGTTGCTACCTGGTTTATCAGCAGTCCATCCGGTGTTCCATGTGCCCATGCTCTAGAAGTATTACGACAATCTGTCCTACATGTTAGATTTCAGCATTGTCCAGTTGGACAAGGATTTAACCTACGAGGAGGAGTTGGTAGCTTTTCTAGACTGGCAGGTTTGTCAGTTGAGGTCGAAGAGTTATCCTTCAGTTCGAGTGCAGTGGAGAGGTCATCATATTGAGGCATCTACCTGGGAGTCTGAGTCCGGTATGCGAGTAGATATCCCCACCTTTTCACCAACTCAGGTACTTTTCTATATCTGTTCGAGGACGAACGGTTGTTTTAGAGGTGGAGAATGTGATGACCCAAAAGGTCATCTTATGTTTTGAACTCGATTTTGCGTGTTTCTGGAAAGCTTTTATGTTAAAAGTTGATGAACATAAGAATTTTTTTATCTTAAATATTGGTTTTAGTTGACTTCGGTAAACATTTTAGGCAAACATACCCGAACCTACGTTTTGACATTCCCAATGGGTCCGTAATGAAATATGGGGCCTATGAATATCCCCGAAATCGAATTCCGAGGTCCCTAGCTCGAATTATGAATTTTGGTTGAAAATGAAAAGCCTAAAAATCTAATAGTTTTAAAGAATTGATTGATGTTGGCCTTGTTGATACCGGGTCCATATTTTGGTTTTGAAGCCCGATATAGGTCCAATATAATATTTATAACTTATCTTTGAAATTTGGTGAGAAACGGAATTGGTTTGATGTGATTCGGACGTCCAGCTGTGAAGTTAGAAGTTTTAAAGCTTTCTTGAAAATTCATTCGATTTGGTGTTCAATTAGTAGTTCTAGGTGTTATTTTGGCGATTTTATCGCCCGAGCAAGTTCGTATGATATTTTAAGACTTGTTTGCATGTTTGGTTTGGAGCCCCGAGGGCTCGGGTGAGTTTCAAATAGGCTACGAGATGTTTTGGACTTAGGAAAAAAAATCTAGTTTTTGGCTTTAGCTTTCATCTGGTGTTTTCTTCTTCGCGTTTGCGAAGGAACTTAACTGGGGAAGGATGAGTTTCTTCTTCGTGAACGCAAAAGTTGGGTTGCGAACGTGGTGCAATGGGGGAATTACCCTTCGCGAATGCGACCAGCCTCTCTCAAACGCATTGGCATGGTACCTAGGCGAGGGGAAACTAATCAATACTCTTTGCGAACTCAACACAGGGCTCGCAAACGCGTAGGTTGGTGGGTATAAGCCTTCGCGGATGCGCATGGTATCTCGTGAATGCATGGGCTATTTGAGCCACTGTGAATTTTTAAGCGTCAATGCCACACAAGAGGGGGGTGATTTTTATGGTTCCCAATTTTCGCGTAACTACTCTATAGAAGAACCTGGTTCTTCTAGGTGTTCCAATTACTACTGTTTGCGGAATAATAAATACTGAAAGTAAAGAACACAGAGATTTTACGTGGAAAACACCTGGCTCAAAAGGTGAAAAAACCACGACCTACTACTCAGTAGGATTTTCCCAAACTTCCACTAAAATCACTGAGCCAAAACAGCATTTACAAAAACTCTTTGTAAACCTAAGGATTAACTCTAATCCCGTTGTGGCACACATCCTCAACTGTTGAGACAACTTCAAGTTAGCTATAACTTGAACACTCTAAGTACCTAATACAACTGCTTCTATGAAAGCTAAAAGGTAAAACTTTAAACCACCTACTACAATTGAATTAGAATAAAAGAGAAACACAATGGAACTGATTCTTCTATCTCGTTCAAGTAGCTTCACGAGTGCACACTCAAATCTCTCATAAATTTCTTGCAAAATCGCCTTGCTCTTTTGGTCTCAATTTAGTTTAACTTCTACGTATGTGCAATTCCTGTAAAAGAGAACAATCACTATTATTTAATAGGTTAGTAATCAAAGTTTGATTTGGACTCAATTGCTACTTTTCTATCGCAGAAGAGTTCTTGATGATATCAAACTCTAATACTATCTTTATCCTAGATTGTGTTCTCTTCATATAAAGATACTTTCTCTCCTTATCTACATGCAACCTTTTTGATCAGATCAGGAGATATTGTTGCTTTATCAGTATGACTTATCTCCTTCACATGCATCTCACATGTATAGGTTGATCATGACTGTGCTTCACAAGATGGACCTGGTCCATGACTGAGTTCTTTTGTCATTCTTCAAAACTTCACCTGTTCTTGGGCCAACACACTTCTTTACGATCGCGGTAGGCCCTTCACAAATGCGAATAAGGCATGACACCCAGATTTTACGTCATTTCAAAAATGGGATTTTGCCTATTTTTCGTGAAATCTCCATTAGAGATCGGCCTAGGTGCGATTTTGAAGGGAAAACTCAATAACAATTCATAGGTTTGTACTCTTTAACTCATTTTCTTCCATTTCTAATATCACCTGTTGAATTTCTAGCCCTAATCATTGTTCTTTCATGGTAGAAAATTAGGGATTTAGGAAGAATTGAGGGTTTTTGCAAATTGGGGATATAGACCTCGAATTAAGGTCATATTCCAAAACCAATTATATGTAAGGGCTCCGGGGTGAGTGGGTAAATGAATTTTGGTCCGAACCTCAGGTTTTGACCAAGCGGGCCCGGTATCGGTTATTGACTTTTTAGGGGAAAGTTTAAGAAATCTTAATTTATGCATTGTAGTTGATTCCTTTGGCAATAATTGATGTTATTAAGTTAATTATGGCAAGATACAAGTGTTTTGGAGGTGGATACTAGAGGAAAAGCAGTAATTCAGCATTGAGTGGCCCGCAGAGCGAGGTAAGTGTCGTGTCTAACTTTGACTCAAGGATTAGGAACCTTTGACTTATTTGCTATATGAAATCCATGTGAGCGGGCGTATAAGTGAGAAGACGAGTACCTATGTGCCGCCAATTTACCTTTTTTGGCCTATTTTCTTTCCCGTTCTTCTTATAGTTGTCTTCTTCCTACCTTAACTACTACATGCTTTATTTGTATTCCCATGCTTAATTGCTACTTGATAGACATTGTTTCTCTTTGTTCAAAGAATTAGTTATTTAGTAGCTTCGTTGTCTCCTATTACTTTCGTAAGCTGTTTATCGGTACTTTTAAGGCATATTCTGGATTGGTCTCACTGAGTAGTATTATTTGTGTAAAGTCTCATAGTGTATAAGCTTTCTAATTATTTTCGTTTGAAGTTGAGCCTTGTGAAGGGTTATGTGATTTGAATAGTGAAATTTTTGTACTTGTTGAATAATGGATTATGATATGGTAGGATCGGGTTGCGCGCCGCAACCGATGGAATAAGGGTGATATATTGAGTAGTAATAAGGGTTAAATGATGTGTACGGATTGCACGTCGCAACAGGTGTAAAAAGGGTGGATTGTGGTGAGATAAGGGTGAACTATGATTGTGATTATTGTGATACGGTAGGATTAGGTTGCACGACGTAACAACCTATATGCTTATACTTTTCCTTGATTGATTTAGCTGAACGGTGGTCTTAAATTTCACTTAAGGATTGGTAATAGCTGAACACTGATGATATGTTTCGAGAACTATATTCATTTCTTGCAAGTTACTGCTCTATTTTATCCTGTCTTTCTTTATGCTTTTAGCATACACTGTATGCAGGTTATATTGTGATTTCGCCACCATAGAATCGTCACTACTTCATCGAGGCTAGGCTCAACACTTACCAGTACATGGGTCGTTTGTACTGATACTGCACTCTGCACTTCCTGTGCAAATTTTGGAGCATGTTTGGGCTAATCGAGAGGTTGGCTGCAGGATTCACTTGCTTGGAGGCCCAAGGTAGTCCTTTTGGCGCTCCCAGGCTTTGCCGTCCCCTTCTATACTCCATACTTTACTATTTTTTTTATTTCACAAACAGTTGTATTTTCTTTCGGACAAATACTTGTAGTAAAATCTTAGAATGTTCGTGAATTGTGACTCAGGATTCTAGGTAGAACTTCTGCATCCATTTCGACTTGTTTTAGCTTGCGCATTGTTAATCACCAAAATGTAAAGGAATTGTCTAAAAATCTCTAACGTTGGCTTTGCCTTGCAAGTTGATATCAGAGCACTAGGTTGCTTAGGTCTCACAATTCATGAACAGGCTTAGTAGAGTCTGATAAAACGGTACGGAGACGTCTGTACTTATCTCCAGAGTCTAGAAAGTTTAGGAATAATTTCACTTCTACTCTTCTCTGTCGTGCAATTTTGTTCCCTCAATGTTAATTGAACCCTTTTACTTTTGTTCTTTCGTAGATGGCGAGAACATGTACCACATCTTTATCTGATCAGCAGCCAGAACCCCTAGTGGCAGCTCCTATGAGGGGCGGAGCACAAGGTCGAGGCCGTGCCAAAGGGCTCGGTAGGGGCAGGGCTCGGCCCAGATCTTGAGTAGAAACACCAGCGGCAGAGCCTCAGGTGGAGTTTGATGATGAGTCTCAAGCCTAGATCGTTTCAGCAAGACAAGCTCAGGTCCTAAAGGGGTTCATCGCCACCCCGGTACTTCAGGATGCTTTGGTCCATCTAGTGGGCCTTAAGGAGAGTGTGGCACAGGCCGGAACATTTCCTGTAGCACCAGCTGTCTCTTAGGTAAGGGGAGGAGCACAAACTCACACTACTAACACTCCAGAGCAGATGGCTCCCAGTTCCAAACTCCAATAGCTCAGCCCGTTGGGTTAGTTCAGTCGGGTATTATGGCACAGACCGGTGATGGATTAGCTATGTCTTTTGAGGCCTTGTTGAGATTGGATAGGTTTATCAAGATTTTCCCGGTTCATTTTGGCGGTGCATCTTCAGAGGATCCCCAGGACTATCTAGACAGTTGTCATGAGGTGCTATGGAACATGGGGATAGTGGAGACCAATGGTGTCGATTTTTCTACATTTCATTTGTCGGGTTTCGCCAAGAAATAGTAGAGGGATTATATATTCAGAACATTTGGGTCACCGGCTCTTACTTGGGACTAGTTCTCTCGGCTATTTTTTGAAAAGTACCTTCCTATCACTCAGAGAGAGGACTATAAGAGGTAGTTTGAGCGTCAGCAACATGGTTCTATGACTGCCACTTGGTACGAGACTTGATTTGTGGATCTAGCCCGTTATGCTATTCTTTTTCTTGCCACCAAGAGAGAGAGGGGGTGAGGAGGTTTATTAAGGGACTTGATCAGCCTATCAGATTATAGATGGCTAAGGAGACTGGGAGTGAGATTTGTTTTCAGGTGGCAACCAATGTTGCCAGGTGAGTTGAGATGGTCTTAGCTTAGGGGAGTGGTCAGGGATTTGACAAAAGACTGCATCACTCCGGTGGATTCAGTGGGGCCTCATCTGGAGATTGAGATACTTTTGGTAGAGGCCATCCTCCCAGGCTGTTTCATTTAGCACTCTAGGCATCCTATGGCTCGGGGTGGCCGTGGTCCTCATATGCATTATTTGGATCAGCTAGCCTATAGTTCACCACCAACACCTATCAGTGCTCCTCCTATTCATAGTTATTACTGTGGTCAGCCGGCCCATTTGGGTCAGTCTCAGTTTCTACGGACACATTATTAGGATGGATGTTTTGAGTGTCGTGGCTATGGTATATCAAGAGGACCTGTCCAAGAATATTGGGCATTCTGCCATAGCAGCAGAGTTCTCGTGCCATGATTCCGACACTAGGTGCACCACCGCCCGCTCAGCCAGCCAGAGGTAGGGGTCAGGTAGGTGGAGGTAGAGGTCAGGCCACTAGTGGTAGAGGTCAGGCCATTAGAGGCATAGGTCAGACCACAAGAGGTGGAGGCCAGCCAAAAGGGGGCCGTCCTCGGGATATGGTTCAGAGTGGTGGGGCGAATCCCGTTTTTATACTTTTCCAGCCAGTCTTGAGGCTGAGTCATTTGATGTTGTTATCAGAGGTATTGTTCCTGTTTTCACTAGAGATGCTTCAGTTCTATATGATCCAGGGTCTACCTACTCCGATGTGTTATCTTACTTTGCTTCATATTTGGCTATGCCCTATGATTCCTTGAGTGCCCCTATATATGTGTCCACACCTTTGGGGGATTCTATTTTGTATATCATGTCTATCGTTCGTGTGAGGTTATTATTGGGGGTCTTAGGACTAGCGTAGATCTCCTATTTCTCGATATGGTTGATTTTGATGTTATTTTGGGTATGGATTGGTTTTCACCTTATCATGTTATATCGGACTGTCACGCCAAGACACTGACCTTAGCCTTGTCGAGGTTGCCTCAATTAGAGTGGAGAGGGACTCCTTGTCATGCCACCCAACAGGGATATTGACTTCTGTATTGATTTGGTTTCGAGGACTCAGCCTATTTCTATTCCGCCATATCGTATGGCCCTGCCAGAGTTGAAAGAGTTAAAGGAGCAGTTGCAAGATTTAATTGATAAGGGCCTGATAGACCTAATATCTCACCCTAGGGTGCGCCCGTGTTATTTGTGAAGAAGAAAGATGGGTCGATGAGGATGTGCATTGTTTGTCGGCAGTTGAACAAAGTCACTATCTAGAACAAGTATCTATTACCGAGGATTAATGACTTATTTGTTCAACTTCGGGGTGCCAAAGTGTTTTCAAAGATAGATATAAGGTCTGGCTACCATCAGTTGAGGATTAGGGCATCTGATGTCCCTAAGACAGCTTTTTGGACTCGACATGGGCAAATGAGTTCCTGGTGATGTCACTCGGCTTGACAAATGCCCCAGCAACATTTATGGATTTGATGAACCGGGTCTTCAAACCTTACTTGGATTTCTTCGTGATTGTGTTTATTGATGATATCTTGATCTACTCTCGCAGTCGAGAGGAGCACGAGTAGCATATTCGGATCATATTTCAAACTGAAAGATAGCCAGTTATATGCTAAGTTTTTGAAGTGCGAGTTTTGTTAGGACTCGGTTGCCTTCTTGGGCCCGTTGTATTAGTAGAAGTTATTCAAGTGGATCCCAAGAAGATTGAGGCGGTTCAGAATTGACCTAGGCCAACTTCAGCCACATAGATTCATAGTTTCTTGGGATTGGCAGGTTATTACCGTTGGTTTGTGAAAGGGTTTCTAGCTATAACAACCCCGTTGACCTAGAAGGGTACCCCATTCAGACTGTCAGATGAGTGTGAGATGAGCTTTCAGAAGCTCAAGATAGCTTTGGCTACGGCACAGGTGTTGGTATCGCCCACAGGTTCAGGGCCTTATATAGTATATTGTGATATATCGTGTATTGTACTTGGTGCGGTATTGATGCAGGATGGCAAGGTTATTGCATATACTTTACGGTAGTTGAAGGTTCACGAGAAGCATTATCCTGTTCATGACTTGGAGCTGGCAGCCATTGTTCATGCACTACAGATTTGGATCCACTATCTTTATGGCATGACGTGTGAGGTGTTCACGGATCATCAGAGTTTGGAGTATTTGTTCAAGCAAAAGGAGCTCAAATTGAGGAAGAGTTGGTGGTTGGAGCTATTAAAAGACTATGATATCACCATCCTACATCATCCCTAGAAAGTCAATGTGGTGGACGAGGGTTTGAGTAGGAAGTCAGCTAGTATGGGAAGTCTTGCATACATTCTAGTCGGTGAGAGATAGCTTGCATTAAACTCTCCATTAGAGCTCGGCCAAGGTGCAATTTTGAAGGGAAATCTCAACACCAATTCATAGGTTTGTACTCTTTAACTTGTTTTTTTTCATATCTAATCTCACCCATTGAATTCCTAGCCATAATCTTTGTTCTTTTATGGTAGAAAACTAAGGATTTAGGAAGAATTGAGTTTTTTTTTATAAATTGGGGATTTAGACCTCGAATTGAGGTCGGATTCCAAAATCAATTATATATCTGGGCTTGGGGTGAATGGGTAAATAAATTTTGGTCTGAACCTCGGGTTTTGACACAGCGGGTCTGGGGTCGATTTTTGTGACGACCCAAAAGGTCATCACCGGATTTCTCACTTTTTTGTGCTTCCAAGGCCTTGAAAACCTCACTTTTAGTTGCTTCAATTTGCGTGCACAGTCCGAGCGCATAGCCAGAAAGCTTATATATGAGTTCTGTGTGAAAATGGTGAATTTTGATATTAATATGCATAATATTGACTTCGGTCAACATTTTGGGTAAACGGACCCGGACCCATGATTCGACGGTCCCGTAAGGTCGGTAGAAAAATATGGGACTTGGGAATTTACCCGGAATCGAATTCTGAGGTCCCAAGCCCAAGAAATGAATTTTTGTGTAAAATTGTTTTTTGAAATTAATTAAGGAAATTGGAAACGAAATCTGATCAGAAGGCTATGGTATCGGGCTCGTATTTTGGTTTCGATGCCCAGTACAAGTCTTAAACATGGTTTGAGCACTATCTGTAAAGTTTGGTTGAAAACGGACATCATTTGACGTGTTTCGTACTTGAGGCTTGATTCTATGTATATGATGTTATTTTGGCGATTTGATCGCACGACCAAGTCCGTAGGATATTTATGAGGTTGTGTGTATGTTTGGTTTGGATCCCCGAGGGCTCGTGTGAGTTTTGGATAGGTGTTGAGTTGCATTTTGAACTTTGGAACTGCAGATTTTTGCTTCAGGTGCTTCAGACCTGCAGGCTTCGCAATTGCGAAGCCTGGTTCGCAAATGCGAACGGCCCATCACAAATGCGAAGAAGGCCCAGGCCTGCCCAGTCTCGCACTTGCAAGATTTCCTTCGCAAATGCGAAATCCCCTTTATTTCCCAGTGTTCGCAAATGCGACGCATTATGTCGCAAATGCGAAACCCGCACTTTTTGCCTGAGTTCGCAAATGCGAACTAGAACCTCGCATTTCCCAAGCCTGCTGGGTTCGCAATTGCGAACCCAGGTTCGCGTTTCCCATATCTGCAACCTGCATTTTTCATACTTTCCGTTGTTATTTCGTTGCAGTTGTGTATATATCTGCAAAGGTTGTTTTTGGTAGGTCCTGTCTAGCCTCGTCACTACTTTGTCGGGGTTAGGCCAGGCACTTACCAGCACATGGGGTCGGTTGTGCTGATGCTACACTCTGTGCATCTTTTTGCACAGATCCAGGAGCAGATTTTGGACCACAGTAGTAGGATTTTTGACTGGGAGCTGACTTCAGTCCAGGGACTTACGAGGTAGCCTAGCTGGCGTTCGCGGGCTGGAGTCCCTTTCTATGTTTTCAGTTTGATTTCATTGTACCGAGACAGACATTTATGTATTTCTATTCAGAATTTTTTGTAGCACTCTTTAGTAGTTCGTGAGATAGCGACACCAGTCTTGGGTAGAGAAATATTAAACTTCCGTATTTTGGGTTTTCAGTTATCTATATTTTTAAGACTTCCGCTTTTATTTAAATGACTCGTTATATTTATATTATTAATATTGAGGTGAAATCAAGGAATGTTTAAAACGTCGGTATCGGAGCTCTAGGTTACATAGGTCTCGCTACTCACAGGCCAACTTGGTAGAGTCTGAGGGATCGGTACGGAGACGTCTGTATTTATCCCCCATAGGCTACAGAGTTAGGAAAAGTTTCACTTTTGTTCTTTCTTGTTGTGCGATTCTATCCCTCAAATACTGATTGTCTTTCTACTCTGTTCTTTTGCAGATGGCGAGAACACGTGCTTCCTCTTCTACCGCGCAGTAGCCCGAGCCCCCAGCAACAGCTCCTGCGAGGGGTAGAGGCCGAGGCAGGGGTAGAGCTCAGCCCCGGGCAGCAGTTCTAGAGGTGGAGCCTCATATTGACTATGATGATGAGGTTCCAGCCCCACCAACTCCGATGGGACCAGCACAGGTCCCAGGAGGGGCCATGGTCACCCCAGATCTTTAGGACGCTTTAGTCAGATTGGCAGACTTTATGGAGAGCGTCACTAGAGCGAGTTTGCTTCCAGTATCACCAGCCACTTCTCAGGCTGGAGGAGGGGTTCAGACTCCTATTATACGTACTTCGGAGCAGGTAGCTCCCCAGGCTCATGTCCTAGTGGTTCAGCCAGCTGTGGCAACTCAGCCAGGTATTGCAGTCCAGACCGGCGATGGAGCAGCGATGTCTTCGGATGCTTTGTGGAGACTTGATAGGTTCTCCAAGCTCTTCACCACCACATTCAACGGTGCTTCTTCAAAGGATCCACATGATTTCTTATTCAGCTGCCACGAGATCCTTCGGACTATGTGTATTGTGGAGACCAATGGGGTCAACTTTTCCACCTTTCAGCTTGTAGGATCCACCAAGACTTGGTGGAGGGACTATTGTTTATCTAGACCAGCAGGGTCGCCAACATTGACATGGGGTCAGTTTGCAGAGTTATTTTTGGAGAAGTTTCTCCCAGTTACTCAGCGGGAGGCATTTCGTAGGCAGTTTGAGCACCTCCAGCAGGGCTCCATGACAGTCACCCAGTATGAGACGCGGTTCATTGATTTGTCACGCCATGCTATTGTTATACTCCCTATAGAGCGAGAGAGGGTGCGGAGGTTTATTGATGGATTGATTCAGCCGATCCGTCTCCAGATGGCTATGGGAGCTGGTAGTGAGATTTCATTTCAGGAGGCGGCCAACGCGGCTCGTAGAGTTGAGATGTCCCTTGCACGGGGAGGTGGTCATAGGTCAGATAAGAGGCCCCGTCATACGGGCAGGTTCAGTGGTACCTCGTCTGGAGGTAGAGATTCTTATGGTAGAGGCCATCCTCCGAGGCCCTTTCAGTCAGCTATTCAGGTTTCTCATGGTACTTCAGGTGGTCGTGGCTCTCAGTCGCAGTATTCTGACCAACACCTTTTCAGTTCACCATCAGCACCTATCAGCGTACCACCACTCCGTTATTCTCAGCAGCCGAGGGCTTGTTTCATGTGTGGCGACATGAGGCACATTGCCAGGTATTGCCCTCAAGCTTTTGATAGCTCTCAGTATCAGAGTTCTCGTGCTATGATTCAGGCACCGAAGGTGCCACAGCCTACTCAGCCAGCTAGAGGCGGGGGTAGAGGTCATAGAGGTGGAGGTAAAGATCATAGAGGTGGATCTCGGACCGCCAGAGGTAGAGGCCAGCCAACAACTGACCGTTCCAAAGATGTGGCTCAGGGAGGTGGGGCCCAGCCTCGATGTTATGCTCTCCCAGCCAGGCCAGAGGCTGAGTCTTCTGATGCAGTCATTATAGGTACTATTTTGGTCTGTGATAGGGATGCTTCAGTGCTATTTGACCCTAGGTCTACGTATTCGTATGGGTCGTCCTATTTTGCACCATACCTGGCTATGCCTAGTGATACTTTGGGTATCCCTGTTTATGTATCTACACCTGTGAGTTATACTATAGTGGTCGACCGAGTCCATCGTTCATGTGTGGTACTGTTCTTGATACTCGTGTTGATTTATTGATCTTAGACATGGTGGATTTCGACGTTATTTTAGGGATGGATTGGTTGTTCCCGTATCATGCTATCTTGGATTGTCACGCCAAGACTGTGACCTTGATTTTGCCAGATTTGCCCCGATTGGAGTGGAGAGGGACTCCAGGTCACGCTACCTACAATGTTATTTCATATGTGAAGGCTCGACGTATGGTCGAGAAGGGGTGTTTAGCTTATCTTGCATATGTTCGCGATTGCAGCACAGAGATTCCTTCTACTAATTACGTTCCTATTATTCGGGAGTTCCCCAAGGTTTTCCCTTCAGACCTACCGAGTATGCCGCCCGACAGGGATATTGATCTGGCTCCAGGCACGCAACCCATTTCTATTCCGCCGTATCGCATGGCCCCGCCAGAGTTGAAGGAGTTAAAGGATCAGTTGCAAGATTTGCTAGAGAAGGGTTTTATCAGGCCTAGTGTTTCTCCTTGGGGTGCGCCAGTGTTATTTGTGAAGAAAAAGGATGGATCGATGAGGATGTGCATTGATTACCGACAGTTAAACAAGGTGACGATTAATAACAAGTATCCACTACCGATGATTGATGATTTGTTTGACCAGCTTCAGGGTGCGAAAGTGTTTTCAAAGATAGATTTGAGATCTAGCTACCATCAGCTGAGGATTAGGGTGTCTAATGTCCCTAAGACAACATTCCGCACTCGGTACAGGCATTATGAGTTTTTGGTCATGTCATTTGGGTTGACCAATGCCCCAGCAGCATTTATGGAGTTGATGAACCGAGTGTTCAGGGACCTGTTCGTGATAGTCTTTATTGATGATATTCTGGTGTACTCCCGTAGCCGGGAGGAGCACGAGCAGCACCTCAGAGTGGTTCTTCAGACTCTGAAGGATAGTCAGTTATATGCTAAGTTCTCTAAGTGCAAGTTCTGGTTGAGTTCGGTTGCATTTCTGGGTCATGTCGTATCAGCAGAGGGTATTCAAGTGTACCCGAAGAAGATTGAGGCAATTAAGAACTGGCCTCGACCATCATCAGCTACTGAGATTCGGAGTTTCTTGGGGTTATCAGGTTATTACCGTCGGTTCGTGGAGGGATTTTCATCCATAGCAGCCCCGATGGCCAGATTGACCCAGAAGGGTGCCCAATTCAGATGGTCAGATGAGTGTGAGGCGAGCTTTCAGAAGCTCAAGACAGCTTTGACTACGGCACCGATATTGGTTTTGCCCATAGGCTCAGGGCCTTATACAGTTTATTGTGATACTTTTCGTATTGGGCTTGGTGTGGTATTGATGCAAGATGGCAGAGTCATTGCTTATTCTTCGAGGCAATGAAGATCCACAAGAAGAATTATCCGGTTCATGATCTAAAGTTGGCAGCCATTGTTCATGCTTTGAATATTTGGAGGAATTACCTATATGGCGTGACGTGTGAGGTGTACACTGATCACAAGAGTCTGCAATACTTGTTCAAGCAGAAGGAGTTGAACTTGAGGTAGAGTAGGTAGTTGGAACTATTGAAGGATTATGATGTTACTATTTTGTACCACCCGAGGAGAGCCAATGTGGTGGCTGATGCATTGAGTAGGAAGTCCGCCAGCATGGGCAGTCTTGCTTATGTTCCGGTCAGCCAGAGACTGCTTGCTTTGGATATACGTGCCTTGGCCAATCGGTTTGTGAGATTGGACATTTCTGAGCCTAGCAGAGTGTTAGCTTGCACGGTCGCTCGTTCTTCATTATTGGAGCGTATCCATGAGC
The DNA here is from genome assembly GCA_026770625.1 of Nicotiana glauca. Taxonomy (NCBI): domain Eukaryota; kingdom Viridiplantae; phylum Streptophyta; class Magnoliopsida; order Solanales; family Solanaceae; genus Nicotiana; species Nicotiana glauca. The sequence continues at coordinate 53,689 of MU712768.1, forward strand.
GGCAGTTTGATGATACTCATTTGTGTGTCCTGAGAGACACGGTGCAACGTGGAGGTGCCATGAAAGTGACCTTAGATGATGATGGTGTTTTGAGGTTGCAGGGGCGGGTTTGTGTGCCCAATGTCGATGGGATTCGAGAGTTG
>MU712768.1:54414-66317 GCA_026770625.1 Nicotiana glauca
CATTTTATTCTTATTGCAGCCACTTATTCATCGAAGAGGTTAGCTGAGATCTACATTCGAGAGATTTTTTGCCTTCATGGGGTGCCGGCATCTATCATTTCAGACCGGGGTACGCAGTTTACCTCGCGCTTCTAGAGAGCAGTTCAGCAGGAGTTGGGCACCCAGGTTCAGTTGAGCACAGCGTTCCATCCTCAGATGGACGGCCAATCCGAGAGGACTATTCAGATATTAGAGGATATGCTCCGAGCCTGTGTCATTGATTTTGGAGGCTCGTGGGACCAATTTTTGCCTTTAGCAGAGTTCACCTACAACAACAGCTACCAGTCCAGCATTCAGATGGCTCCATTTGAGGCATTGTATGGTAGGCGATGTCGGTCTCTAGTCGGATCGTTTGAGCCGGGAGAGGCTCGGTTATTGGGTACAGATTTAGTTTAGGAGGCCTTGGATAAGGTCAAAATCATTCAGGACAGGCTTCATTCGGCTCAGTCGCGACAAAAGAGTTATGCAGATCGTAAGATTCAGGATGTAGCTTTCATGGTTGGTGAGCGGGTATTTCTCCGAGTGTCGCCTATGAAAGGCGTGATGAGATTTGGGAAGAAGAGCAAGCTTAGCCCTAGGTTCATCGGTCCATTTGAGATTCTCGATCATATGGGAGAGGTGGCTTATAGACTTGCCTTGCCGCCTAGCTTGTCAGCCGTGCATCCAGTGTTTCATGTGTCCCTGCTTCGGAGGTATCACGGTGATCCAGCCCACGTGTTAGATTTTAACACTGTCCAGTTGGACAAGGATCTGTCTTACAAGGAGGAGCCGGTAGCTATTCTAGACCGGCAGATTCAATAGTTAAGGTCGAAGAGTTTTCCTTCAGTGCGTGTCCAGTGGAGAGGTCAGCCTCCTGAGGCATCGACCTGGGAGTCCGAGTCTGATATGCGGAGCCATTACCCTCATCTATTTCCTGACTCAGGTACTTCTTTTTTTGTCCGTTCGAGGACGAACGATTGTTTTAGAGGTGGAGAATGTGACGACCCAAAGGGTCATCACCGGATTTCTCACTTTTTCCGTGCTTTCGAGCCTTGAAAACCTCACTTTTAGTTGCCTCGATTTGCGTGCGCAGTCCGAACGCATAGCCGGAAAGCTTATATATGAGTTCTATGTGAAAAATGGTTAATTTTGATATTAATATGCATAATATTGACTTCGGTCAATATTTTGGGTAAATGGATACGGACCCGTGATTCGACGGTCCCGTAGGGTCGGTAGAAAAATATGGGACTTGGGCGTGTGCCCAGAATCGAATTTTGAGGTCCCAAGCCTGAGAAATCAATTTTTGTGTGAAATTATTTTTTGAAATTAATTAAGGAAATTGGAAACAAAATCTGATCAGAAGGCTATGATATCGGGCTCGTATTTTGGTTTCGGCGCCCGGTACAAGTCTTAAACATGGTTTGAGCGCTATCTGTAAAGTTTGGTTGAAAACGGACGTCATTTGATGTGTTTCAGACTTAAAAATGGAAAAATTTGTGTTTGAGGAAAAAGTTGGAAGAAATCTTGTGATTTGAGGCTTGATTCTATGTATATGATGTTATTTTGGCGATTTGATCGCAGAGCAAGTCCGTAGGATGTTTATAAGGTAGTGTGTATGTTTGGTTTAGAGCCCCGAGGGCTCGTGTGAGTTTTGTATAGGTGTCGAGTTGCATTTTGAACTTTGGAACTGCAAATTTTTGCTTCAGGTGCTTCAGACCTGCAGGCTTCGCAATTGCAAAGCCTGGTTCGCAAATGCGAACAGCCCATCGCAAATGCGAAGAAGGCCCAGGCCTACCCAGTCTTGCAATTGCGAGATTTCCTTCGCAAATGCGAAGTCCCCTTTATTTCCCAGTGTTCGCAAATGCGAAACCCACCCTTTTTGCCTGAGTTCGCAAATGCGAACTAGAACCTCGCATTTCCCAAGCCTTTTGGGTTCGTAATTGCGAACCAAGGTTCGCATTTCCCACATCTGCAACCTGCATTTTTCATACTTAGACGATTTTAAGCCCCATTTTTCATATTTCTCAAACCCAAACACCCATTGGGGATTTTTCAAGAACTCTTCCTTCTCCAATTCAATTGTAAGTTGATTTTCACTTAATTTCTTCAATCGTTAACATCATTTATCACGTTTTCATCTTAAAATCAAGGTTTTTCATGGGTGAAAATGGGGATTTTGGGTAGAACCAGGTTTTCTTCAAATTGGGGATTTGGACCTCAATTTGAGGTCCGATTTCAAAATAAATCATAGATATGAACTCGTGGGGGAATGGGTAACCGGGTTTTGGTTCGAACCTCGGGTTTTGACCACGTGGGCCCGGGGGCATTTTGGGAATTTTTGAGTGAACCTTTGGGAAATTTATTTTCATGCATTCAAATTAATTCAATTAGCATTTGTTTATACATTCAAGTAATTTGTGACTAGGATCGAGCGGTTTTGTGGTGAATTCGAAGGGTAAAGCTATACTAGAGGCTTGAGTTGAGTTTGGAGCATTTGAGGTAAGTGTTTGATCTAACTTTGGCTTGAGGGAATAAGAGTAGAGTCTTATTTGCTAATTTCTATTTGTCAAGTACGGTGTATAGGCATGGTGACGAGTATCTATAAACTGGTGTCGAGCATGACCGTGAGTCCTGAATTACTAAATTATAAAATTCTTAATTGTTGTTTATGAGGACTTGGTTGGAAATCTTTAACACTGAGCCAGTAATTGTTGAGACTGAGTATTGATTTAATTATGTTAAGTAGAGATTGAATGAGTATGGTTATAGCTGGATCTCCCTTGCCGGGATAGTTTATTATATTATCTCGTTCCCTTGTCGGGATAGCTTATTATAACATCTTTCTCCCTTGCCGGGATTATTTTGTGTATCGTGTTGAATGAAATGGGAGCGAGTGGTACGCCTACCACGTGATATTATGAAATGGGAGTGAGTGGTACGCCTACCACGTGATATTATGAAATGGGAGTGAGTGGTACGCCTACCACGTGATATTATGAAATGGGAGCGAGTGGTACGCCGACCACTTATATATTATGAAATGGGATTGTATGGCACGCCGACCACTTATATATTATGAAATGGGATCATCTGGCACACCGATCACTTATATATTATGAAATGGGATCGTGTGGCACGCCAACCACTTATATATATTATAAAATAGGATCGTGTGCCACGCCGACCACTTATATAGATTAAGAGAGCTGATGTAGTTTGTGTTTACTTCTGATAAGTTGTTTTCCTCTGTATTCCCCCTATGCATGTTCCCTCCCCTTTTTGATTGGTAATTTCCGCTGTTATTTTGTTTCACTTGTATATATATCTGCACAGGTTATTTTTGGTAGGTCCTATCTAGTCTCGTCACTACTTCGCCGGGGTTAGGCCAGGCACTTACCAGCACGTGGGGTCGGTTGTGCTGATGCTACACTTTGTGAATCTTTTTACACAAATCTAGGAGTAGCTTTGGACCACAGCAGTAGGATTTTTGACTGGGAGCTGACTTCAGTCCAGGGACTTATGAAGTAGCCTAGCTGGCGTTTGCGCGCCAGAGTCCCTTTCTATATTTTCAGTTTATTTTCATTGTACCGAGACAGACATTTATGTATTTCTATTCTGACTTGTTTGTAGCACTCTTTAGTAGTTCGTGAGATAGCGACACCAGTCTTGGGTAGAGAAATATTAAACTTCCGCATTTTGGGTTTCAGTTATCTATATTTTTAAGACTTGCGCTTTTATTTAAATGACTCGTTATATTTATATTGTTAATGTTGAGGTGAAATCAGGGAATGTTTAAAACGTCTGGCTTGCCTAGCTCCGACAGTAGGTGCCATCACGACTCCCGATGGTGGGATATTCGGGTCGTGATAATTTTTGACTTTTTGGGGAAAAGTTTGAGAAATCCAAATTTATGCATTGTAGTTGCTTCATTTAGCAATAATTGATGTTATTGAGTTAATTGTGGCTAGATACGAGTGGTTTGGAGGTGGATACTATAGGAAATATGGTAATTGAGCATTGAGCTGATCGCATAGCGAGGTAAATGTCGTGTATAACTTTGACTTAAGAGATTAGGAACCCTTGATTTATTTGCTATATGAAATCCATGTGAGCGGCGTACAGGTAAGGTGACGAGTACCTATCCGCAAATTTACCTGTTTTGCCTATTTTTTATTTTTCGTTCCTGTTATATCTTCTTCTTGCCTTAACTGCTACATGTTTTACTTGTATTCCCATGCTTAATTGTTACTTGATAGGCATTGTTTCTCCTTGTTGAAAGCATTAGTTATTTAGTAGCTTCGTTGTCTCCTATTATTTTCTTAAGCTGGTTATCGGTACTTTCAATGCATATTTTAGATTAGTCTCGCTGAGTTGTATTATTTGTGTAAAGTCTCATAGTGTATAAGCTTCGTAATTATTTTGGTTTGAAGTTGAGCCTTGTGAAGGGTTATGTGATTTGAATTGTGAAATTTCTGTAATTCTTGAATAACTGATACTGATATGATGGGATCATACTGCGCGCCGCAACATGTGGAATAAGGGTAATATATTAAGGAGGAATAAGGGTGAAATAATATGTACGGTATGATCGGATTGCATGCCGCAATATGTGTAGTAAGAGTGGATTGTGGTGAGATAAGAGTGAACTGTGATTGGTGATTATTGTGATACAGTGGGATCGGGTTGCACGCCACAACAACCTATATGCTTATACTTTTTCCTTGATTGAGTTAGCTGAATTGTAGTCTTAAATTGCGCTTAAGGATTGGTAATAGCTGAACACTATGATATGCTTCGAGAACTATATTCATTTCTTGTAAGTTACTGCTCTATTTTATCCTGTCATTCTTTCTTCTTTTAGTTTACACTGTATGCAGATTATATTGTGATTGCCCCGCCGTAGCGTCGTCACTTCTTTATTGAGGTTAGGCTCAGCACTTACCAGTACATGGGGCGGCTGTACTGATGTTGCACTCTGCACTTCCTGTGCAGATTTTAGAGATGGTTCGGGGTGATTGCGAGGTTTTCTGTAGGATTCACTTGCTTGGAGACCCAAGGTAGTCCTGTTGGCGTCCCAGGCCCTGGTGTCCCTTTCTATACTCCATATTTTACTGTTTTCTTTATCTCGCAAACAATTTATTTTATTTCGGACAAATACTTATAGTAAAATCTTAAAATGTTTGTGGATTATGACTCCAAATTCTGGGTAGTAATAGTATATAATTAAAGTTATTATTTATTTACTTCCGCGTTCATTTTGACTTGTTTTGGCTTGCTTATTGTTAATTACCAAACGTAAAGAAATTGGCTAATAAATCTCTAACGTTGGCTTGCCTGACAAGTGTAATATTTGGCACAATCACGGTCCCAATGGTGAAATTCTGGGGTGTGACAGATACATTGTAGATAAATATTTAGAATGTGTATTTGATTAAAAGGCAAATATGTTGCTGAATTTTATATGCGCAACGCATTTTGTTCTATTAATGTTTTACTTTAGATCATATGCTTTTATAATAAATATATAGATATAGACGATTCGCATCTATTCCGTTAAATGATTACACAATTTATATAAAAAATATCTTTCTTTTTCATTTTTATAATTTTGAAATTTATTAGGTACTTGTAGTACTTTAGGATACAATTAGTTATCTTATTTTAATATATAGTACTCTTAAATATATTTGTAATTATTGATTCCACACTACACATGAAGATAATTATATAATTTAGTGGTTAAAAAATGATCACTCATTCTAAAGCATAAGAATGAAAGAAAGAAACAAACAAAATCTTGAAAAATATTATCTTTTCTTAATGATTATTTACGTACATAAAAAAAATAGACAAAATTTAGAATTTAGAAAGTGTCCTGAATATTTCTAGTGAGTTCAAAACTTAAAAATTATAGAATGTATTATTTTTATATTTAATAATTCTCATAAGAATATAATTTATATTTAATGAAAAATTTAATAATCAAAATTTTAGTTAATTTTAAATTTTTAAATATTAGAAAAATAAATTACAAGTTTGTCAAATGTAAAAAATATTTTGAAAGGCACCACATGATCCGCAAGTAGATTTCTTCAGTTCATTAAACAAAGCAATTATAAAAAAAAAATGAACAACGTGAAACAAGAATTCTATCTCTAGCTTAAATAACCGACAATAACTCAAAAATTACGACATCAGTATATGATGATACAATTTGATTTAGCGAAATTAAATTGCACCTCTATTATTACAGAATAAAAATCAACGCATCGTCAATTGTTAGTGAATTTGACTAACTTAAAAATACATTTTTATGCGACGGTGTAAACATAATACATCACTAATTTTTAACAATTTTGACTAACTTGAAAATATTTTTTCCATTAAGTGAAATAAAAGTTAGATAATAATGAGAAAAATATGAACGTGAATGAGAGCCCAAAATATTTTTATGGGTTGAATCTTCTGTTGGGAAAATAGAAAAGTGCTTAATAGCCACACGTAATCTATGAACAAATAAATACAGACACTTTAATCATGTTTATAGTCCTCTTCAATTTTCATTAGCCCCCTACATACAAAATCGTCTGATATTATGTGTCGTTTACAAAAAAGGAATAATTAAATACACGTGTGAGTTCACGATTTATTTCTCCAAATATCTATAAATATATACGGTATAATAAGATGGCAAAATGGGTAGCAAAGTGCAAAAAATATAACTAAAAGTTTTAATAAGACTCGGTCTATTTCACTCAAAAAATAGAATCAAGTGTCAAATAAAACGACGGGGTTTTAGGCCTTCATGGCTTTTTACAATATTGAATTTAAGAAAATATCTTTTTTAGATCTCTTACGTGTAAAAGATAAATCTCTCATGTGTAAAAGCAAATCTCCCATGCGTAAAAAAGGAGATGGAGTCATAAAACTAAAAATAAGTTTGTAATGGGACAAAACCAATTGACTAAAACGACAATAAACATGCACAAATCATAATATGATACATTATACTATTCCCCTATGATGTTGATAGTAGAGATACAATGGAGGCGTTTAAGGTGTCTAAGGTCGATACACCCAAGGATTCCAATAAGAAAACCTAGCTGATGGTGGATATTATTACTTTTCAGCCCTTCATGTTCTATATGTTCTCTAGAAAGTTCTCAGGGTATTTATGTAAATTCACCTTCTATTAGTAAGCGGAAAGTTTAGGCGGTTAAGTATGTCTGGATAGATGTAGTATATAAACATATACTGTACAACTGTAAAGGAAGAGGAAGAAGAAAATAGAAAATTTCAAAATACAGTTTCTAATTTTTACTTTTCTGTTCGAACATGGTATCAGAGCAAAGGTGCTCGACCCCCACTATTTCTTCTAGATTGTTCTAGAATTTTTACAGATTTTTGTGATTTGTGTTTGGATCTCAATTCAGATTCAATTTCGATCCTTTGATGTTGTTTTCTGATCTCAATTCTTCTTCAATTTGACTTTCCGATATTGTTTTGATCTCGATCATTGCTGTGGACAACAATGGCGGAAGAGAACCCATTTGCACAAAATCAAGTCGTCGTTGACACTTCTCATCCTTTGTACTTAAGTTCTTCAGACAATCCTGGAATAAATCTAGTGTTTACTCTATTTGATGGGACTGAATATGCAGTTTGGCAAAAGTCCATGTTAATTTTCTTATCAGCTAAGAACAAGCTGGGACTAATCAATGGAAGATTTCCTAAACCTAGAAATGACTCTCCCTACTTCGAGCTTTGGATACGATGCAACGATATGGTGATGGCTTGGTTGTTGAATTCATCGACAAAAGGAATTAGATCCAGTGTTCTGCACTCTAATTCAGCCAGGGACCTTTGGAAACAACTTGAGGACAAGTATGGACAATCTGATGTAGCTCAATTGTTTAGCCTGCAAAGGAAATTATTAGAAACTATACAGGGTTATAATAACATAGCAACATATTTTAACAATATGAAAGCAATATGGGATGAATTAAATGCATTGGATGCAAGAGTTCCTTGTACTTGTGTTGAATGCACATGTGAAGCAAAGCATAAGAATAAAGCAATTGAGGAGAGACAAAAGTTAGTTCAGTTTCTTATGGGCTTAAATGAGATATATACTACTTGTAGAGGGAACATTATGATTATGAACCCTGTACCAACCATTGATAAGGCCTATTCTCTTCTTCTTCAAGAAGAAAGGCAGAGATCTATACAACCTGCAGTGATATCACCTCTGGATTCCAGTTCTTTTAATGCCTCTACACAAAAGTTTGGTCAATATACTGGACAAGGAAGAATGAACTTTAATGTAAGTGCTGGAGGAGGAAACAAGTATAATGTAGCAAAGAGAAATGACAAAAGGAATATGTTCTATTCTTATTGTCAAAGGCCTGGGCACACAGTAGAAAGATGCTTCAAAATTCATGGTTATCCAACAGATTTTAAGACAAATGTGCAAGGAAATAAGCCAAGAAAATTTCAGAACTCAAATATTATACAAGGAAATGCAGTGTCCACAGAAGAAGATTTTATTGATATGCAGGGAAACTCAAACCAAGGAACTCAACATAACAGTGCCTCACCAAGTGTTGTGGGAATAAGTCAGGATCAATATTCTCATCTTATGGAACTCCTACAGCAAGTCAAAATTGGTCAACAAGCTGCTTCAAGTTCTGAAGTTAACGTAACTGCTAATTGTGCTGGTATAGCTCCTATTCTACCCTCTTTACTCCCTGATAAGTCCTTTATACACTCATGGATTCTTGACTCAGGTGCTTCTGAGCATATGACTTTTGATAAATCCATTATGTTTGATATCATAGCCCTAACTCAATATTTAATTGTTAACCTACCTAATTCTTTCAAAATCAAAGTCACTCATGTTGGAAGGGTATCTCTATTCCCAGACATGATTTTAAACAGAGTTCTATATGTCCCTTCCTTTAAATTCAACTTGTTGTCTGTTCACAAGTTCTGCTACCAATTTAGTTGTGATCTAATTTTCAGTGATTTTCTCTGCTCTATGCAGGGCCTTCCCTCAAAGAGGCCTTTGGATCTCGGTAGACTCAGTAATGGACTCTACATCTTACGATCAAAATACTATCCTTCTGGACACTTAGTCAAAGCAGACAATACTAATTCTCTATCTGATGCAGATATTAGTGTTAACTCTTCTATTCATTCTATATCTAATTATGTTGATCAATGTCAGGATATGTGGCACATTAGACTAGGCCATATGCCCATTACTAGCATGAAAAATATTGCTACTTTACCACATTTTTCTATCAATAAAGCCACAACTCCCTGTACAATTTGCCCTCTAGCTAGACAATATAAGCTGCCTTTTCCTAATAGTTGCATTTCTTCTACCAAAATATTTGAGCTTATTCATATTGATACATAGGGCCCATATAAATCAGCCACATATGATGGTTTCAAATATTTCCTCATAATTGTGGATAATTTTAGTAGGGGAACATGGACCTATCTTTTGAGCACTAAAGGAAATGCTTTTATGATACTCAAGTCATTTATTTCTATGGTGGAAAGACAGTTCAACACCAAAGTCAAAAAGATTAGGTTTGATAATGCCTTAGGGCTTGGGTCTAGCATTAGTTCAACTACTTATTTTCTTTCCAAATGAATTATTCATCAAACAAGTTGTGTTGCTACACCTCAATAAAATGGTGTAGTAGAGCACAAACATAGACACTTCTTAGAGGTATGTAGAGCCCTCTTACTTCAGTCTCACTTACCTATTGCCTATTGGGGAGAATGTTTACTTACAGCCACATTTCTAATCAATAGATACCCTTCCAAGCTCCTGAACCATAAAACACCTTTTGAGCTTCTCTTTCACAAACCCCCTGATTACTTATTCCTTAAATGCTTTGGATGTCTTTGTTTTGTCTCTACTTTGTCACATCAAAGAGGTAAATTGGACCCAAGGGCCACAGCTTGTGTGTTTCTTGGGTACCCCTTTGGTAAAAGGGGATATAAGCTTTTGGATCTGTCTTCTAAGCATATCTTTGTCTCTAGGGATGTAATATTTCATGAATCTATCTATCCCTTTGCTCTAATTTCTCCTACTGCCAGTCTTTTATTTCCTTCCATGTCTTCACCTACTGATTCACATGACACTATTCCTATCACTATTCTTGTACCTCCTACTGGTCCTCCTATGACTTCTGAATCTAATATCTCACCTCAAGCTGATGCACTAATGCCTTCCTATACACATATTCCTAGCCCATCAGGCTCTTCCCCTGAACCTGTTTCTATTTCTAGCACTGAACCTAGCATACCACCTCCTGCTTTGATCTTGGATACTGCCCTTCGCAAATCTCTTAGAGAACACAAAACACCTTCCTATCTTTCTGATTACGTTTGTAGAGCTGTTCACCTAACTTATGTATCTACTCCCTATTTTCTTACTCCTGTGACTCCTAATCACTATTCCTTTACTGCCCTTTCACCCTCAACTAGGTTTTCTCATTGGAATCCTTGGGTGTATCGACCTTAGACACCTTAGACGCCTCCATTGTATCTCTACTGTCAACATTCTCCTTATCCCCTGTGGTTAAGATGACCACCATACGGTGCATTCTAGCTATTGCAGTTAAGAAGGGATGGGGGTTATATCAATTGAATGTTAATAATGCCTTTTTACATGGGGATCTTTTTGAAGAAGTACATATGAAATTCCCTGCTGGTCTTTTCCCTCCTTCTCCCAATATGGTATGTCGTCTTAAAAAGTCCTTCTATGGTTTACGACAGGCATCCAGACAGAGGTATGCTCGTTAGCTGTTGCTTTGAATTTTAAGGGGTTCTCTCACTCGCTCAACAACTATTTTTTATTCTATAAGAAGACTAATGATTCTATTTCTTTGGTAGCTGTATATGTGGACGACATCCTACTTACTGGGAACAATTTTTAGGAATTACAGGACCTCAAACAATTCTTAGACTCAAAATTCAAGATTAAAGATTTGGGAAACTTATCTTTTTTCTTGGGCATGGAGGTTCTGCGTGAGCCATCAGGTTTGATTCTCAGCCAACGCAAATTTGTGCTTGAGCTTTTGGATGAATTTCACTGCTTTGATCTCTCTCCGGTTTCTTCACCTCTCGATCCTTCTTGCAAATTATTCTCTGGTGTTGGGGAACCTCTACCTGATCCACCTCTTTATCAACGTTTGTTGGGTAAACTCAATTTTTTAACACATACCCGTCCTGATCTTTCCTTCACCGTACAACATCTTAGTCAATATATGCAGGATCCTTGTCTTCCTCATCTTTCCGCTGCCAAACATTGCCTTCGCTATCTCCTTCATGACCCTGGTTTAGGGATTTTTCTCAATTCCACTCCCTCTCTTGATCTTCTAGCCTTTTGTGATTCCGATTGGGGCACTTGCCCTGAATCCCGACACTCTGTCAGTGGGTTCTTCATTAGTATGGGTGGTAGCCCTGTTTCTTGGAAGTCCAAGAAACAGCCTTCCGTTTCTCTTTCCTCTGCCGAAGCCGAGTATCGCTCAATGCGTCGTATTGTGGCTGAGCTCACCTGGCTTTCTTAGATGATCTCTCTGTTTCTCCTTCTTTACCTGTCCCCCTTCTTTCTGATAGTCAAGCTGCGATTCACATCGCTAAAAATTCCGTTTTTCACGAACGAACCAAGCACGTTGAACTTGATTGCCATTTTGTCCGGCAACAGTTTCAAGCCGGCCTCATATCTCTTTCTTTTCTTCTTACTCGCTCTCAACTCGCCGACCTCTTCACTAAATCACTTTCAGGCCCTCACCATCGTTCTCTCTTAGGCAAGTTGGGGGTGTTTTCCTCCCTCTCCAACTTGGGGGGGGGAGGGGGGGGGG
>MU712769.1:3088-31064 GCA_026770625.1 Nicotiana glauca
GCTTACCCAAGAAGTTTTGACAAGTGGGAGCTTCTATGGACGCCTAAGTGCTTGGAGAAGAAAGGGTTTCGTGTAAAATTATGAAAACCCCGTCACTGGTTCTGTTTTTAACTTAAAAATTCGCTGGGCAAAAATGTTCATCGCGTTCGCAACACACCTGTCGCGTTTGCGATGAAGGAAGACGGGTAAGTATCGCATTCTCATGAAAGAGGATGCGAACGCGAAGAGGAAAAAGGCGGGGGTCCAGAACTTGGTCTACGCGAACGCGTGGACTCTAACGCGAACGCGAGGAAGGGAGTGACTATAACTACGCGAACGCGGGAATAGGTTCATGAACGCGTAGAAGGGGACTAGGCCGGCATCGCGAACGCGGGAATAGGTTCGTGAACGCGTAGAAGGGGACTAGACCTGCTATGTTTTTAAGTGAAAAACCACCCCGACACACCTCTGAAACACTCCCGAGCCCTCGGGGCTCCAAACCAAATATGCACACTGACTCAACAACATCATATGAACTTGCTCGCGCGATCAAATCGCCAAAATAACATCATTTACATAGAATCAAGCCTCAAAACTCGTGATTCTCCTTTCAAAATTTATAAACTTCCAACTTTAGACATTTAGGTCCGAAACACGTCAAACGACGTCCGATTTCGACCAAACTTTACAGAAAGCGCTTAAACATTATATAAGACATGTACCGAGCGTTAGAACCAAAATACGAATCCGATACCATAGTCTTTTAATCAATTTTCATTTTTATTTTCCTTAATAATTTCAGAAAAATAATTTAACAGAAAAATTCTTTTACTCAGGTTCTAGACCTCGGATTTCGACTCCGGGCACATGCCCGAGTCCCATATTTTTCTACGGACCTTCCGGGACCGTCCAATCTCGGGTCCGGGTCCGTTTACCAAAAATGTTGACCAAAGTCAACTATAATCATTTTAATATCAAAATTCTTCAAATTCTCCACAGAATTCACATATTTCAACATAAAAATTTTCAAACTACGCGCCCGGACTGCGCACGCAAATCGAGGCAATAGAGAATGAGGTTTTTAACGCCTCAGAAGCACAAAACAGATGAGGAAAACAGGTGATGACCCTTTGGATCGTCACAATATTTTGGCCAAAATTGGGTGTAAGATGTCTTCCATGGGCTTGAATAGTGGATGCTTTAACTTGGGGGCCTGCTATTAGAATAAAGATAATGGGTTAAACTCTTTTGGAAGAATAATATTATATAGTCGCTCTCAAAATAATAGTCAAAAAAAGATATATATATATATATATATATATATATATATATATATATATATTGTATGTTATATATAAAATTATATAAATATTATACACTTTTTTGACTGATAAAGATAAATAATTTCTGGTGCAGGCTAAAAGTTAATAAGGACCAACTATTTTGGGTAGTTGACAAAACCAACATATTTTTCGCAATGCACTTAATTTGATTTGCCTACTTGGCATCTTTGTACTCAAACTTCCTTCTTTTGTATTAAATTAAAACATTAATTCGACTAATTCAGATTTGCACTAGGTAAATCTATCCTAGGGGTAAAGTATTCCCTACTTGTACTTGAAACACTATCACACACATCTAATCAGCGAACACTTGAGAACAGCATCTACATAGATAGAGAGCACTTAATTAACATTATCGCGATAAGTAGATGGAAAATATATTTAATGGCGTATACAGTCAAAATTGGGCCTATTCGATTTTACTATTTAATCGAGACAATGGAGTGTCATTTGGAGTAGCCTCGTAATGAATCAGACCCGAGCTCGAAGACAAGGCATCGAGTCTAAAGATCGAAGTATCCATTGAGACCGATGCCAGCAGTAATCAAGATTAAGTATGACAGATGTCGAGTGAAGTGCAATAACGAAAAGGCGAGATATCCATAACCGGTCGAAGATCACGACCGAAATCTCGAAACAGATCAAATCAAGAGCGATTATTTATACCAATCATGAGATTTACTTCCGTAATTAGAATTGTGCTATAATTAGGATTCCTCTAGTATATAAAGAGGGTCCCCATCATCTGTAAAGACCTTACATTCACGAATATCAAGGCAATATAATACTACTTTCTTTTTCTCATCAACGTACTGCTCTTTAATTGTTCTTGCTTCACTACTCTCGAGGATTCATCAGCTCGAGGGCGTTGTCCAAGCATTGGTTTGTTTTACATTCTCTTCAACTCCCATCACTTATCTCTAAATTAATCAATTGGTATTAAGTGAAATTACATATCATTAAAACCACATTACAAGTTTAATTGTTACTCAATTTTTAGCGTAAATGGTTTGGCGCCCATCGGAGCTAAGGATAATAGTGATTGCTTAATATTAACCTTCATAACACACACCACTTTTACACTTGTTCTCGTAAGTGTTTTTGATTTCAGGAATCAACATGTCAAACTCTCAAGTAGTACCCACTCGCACTAATACCGGCCTTGGTCTTCATGGCAAAAACGAACACGTAGTCACCCCGGGAAACGGAGTGCCTCCAATCAATCCTGACGCACTACAGGTCGTGGATCCTGTTGATGTCAATTCTCATATCGCTATTCATGGAGATTTATTCACCGAACCTGAAAATAGAGTCCGCGAAGACGCTCCGGTAGTCGATCAGAACGCATAAAATGGTGAAAAAGGAAAAATTAGCCTTCAAATGATATTTGACATGCTACAAACTCAGCACGTTGTGATACGTAACTCCAAAATCAGAATCGAGCCCCAAGCAGAATCAAACTCGATACATCACAGAAAGTTTCTTATAGGGTCACACCCGTACAGAAGAAATTGAACGATAACAAATCGGGAACTGATCCCGCCATCATAAAGACGCTCAAGGAGCTAACTAAACGGATTGAATCGGGCGAGAAGAATATCGAGGCTAATGACAAAAAGGTAAAAATGTACAACTCACGAGTTGACCAAATACCGAGGGCACCCCCGATCCTAAAGTGTTTGGATTTGAAAAAGTTCGTGAAAAAGTCTTTTCCTCAAAGTGCGGCTCTGAAACCCATTCCTAAGAAGTTACGTGTGCCGGACATCCCCAAGTACAACGGGACCACTGATCCTAATGAACACACTTAGTACACATGCGGAATAAAGGGAAACGACAGAAAAGATGATGAGATTGAATCCATTTTGTTAAAAATATCTGGAGAAACTTTATCGAAGGGGGCAATGATATGGTACCACAATTTGCCACCCAATTCCATCGATTCTTTCGCCATGCTCGCTGATTCGTTTATAAAGGCACACGCGGGAGCAATAAAGGTCGCCACTAGGAAGTCAGACCTCTTCAAAGTGATACAGAAGGACAATGAAATTCTAAGGGAATTTGTATCTTGATTTCATATGGAACGCATGGACCTACCCGCAATTACCGATGATTAGGTTGTCCAAGCCTTTGATCGGGCTTTGAACGAGCGAAGTTCAATAGCATCACGTCAACTAAAGCAGAATTTGATTGAATATCCAGTGGTGACCTGGGCCGATGTGCATAATCGATACCAATTGAAGATCAGAGTCGAGGATGATTAGTTGGGAGTTCCATCCGGTTCCGTTTACCCAAACAGGTCCAAAAGTAGGATTCAAAGAGACATCTACACAGAGCCCCGATCGAATAGAGATCGATACCTACTATATAGTAAAGATCAAAGAAACAATGGAACGGGACGTAATCCCATTCAAAATGATCGAAGGAATGATCGAGGTCAAAATTCTCAAGGGCTCATGAGTAAGAATGGCTTCGATAAACACATCGATCCTAAGGAAGAACCACGATTATCGGATTACAACTTCAGCATCGATGCTTCAGGTATTGTGTCAACCATTGGACGAATCAATGATATTAAGTGGCCCAGACCCCTGCAAAGTGATCTTGCTCAAAGGAATCCGAATCAAATGTACAAGTACCATGGAATCTATGGTCACAAAATCGAGGACTGCAGACAATTAAAGGAGGGGCTAGCTCGTTTATTCACCAAAGGGCATCTTCGAGGATGATTAGTTGGGAGCTCCATTTGGTTCCATTTACCCAAAAAGGGCCAAAAGTAGGATTCAAATAGACATCAACAGAGAGCCCCGATCGAATAGAGATCGATACCTACCATATAGTTCATATCGAAGAAACAATGGACTGGGACGTAATCCTATTCAAAATAATCGAACAAATGATCAAAGTCAAAATTCTCGAGGGCTCATGAGTAAGAATGTCTTCGATAAACACATTGATCCTATGGAAGAACCACGATTTTCGGAATAGAACTTCAGCATCGATGCTTCAGGTATTGTGTCAACCACTGGATGAATCAATGATATTAGGTGGACCAGACCCCTGCAATGCGATCCTGCTCAAAGGAATTCGAATCAAATGTACAAGTAACATGGAACCCATGGTCACAGAATCGAGGACTGTAGACAATTAAAGGAGGAGCTAGCTCGTTTAAACACTAAAGGACATCTTCGAGAGTTACTAAGTGACCGAGAAAAAAATCACTTCAGAAACAGAGATGCAAACAGGAAAAACGAACAAGATGAACCATCACACGTGATTTATATGATCGTTGATGGGGCCAATATCCCTCAGGGTTCAACATTTAAACGTACCAAAGTCACAATCACAAGGGAGAAGCGTACCTTAGACTACTTACCAGAAGATACCCTATCCTTTAATGATGAGGATGTAGAGGGATCGAACAGCCTCACAATGATGCACTGGCAATATCTATCCTAATTAATAAAATACAAGTTAAACGTGTGTTGGTTGATCCAGGTAGCTCGACAAATATTATTCGATTGAGGGTCGTGGAGCAACTTGGCCTTAGGATCGATTGTGCCTGCAGCTCGAGTGGTCAACGGTTTCAACATGTCGAGTGAAACCGCCAAAGGGGAAATCATGTTACCAGTAAACGTGGTCGGAACTATCCAGGAAACGAAGTTCCTTGTGATCGAAGGAGATATGAGGTACAATGTGCTACTCAGAAGACCTTTGATCCATAATATGAGGGCAGTACCTTTGAGCGCTTCATCAAGTCTTGAAATTCCCAACACCGGGGGGAGTCAAAATGGTGTATAGCGAACAACTAGCAGCAAAAGAGATGTTTGCAATCGATGAGTTGATACCAGTATCGACTCTAACGTCAATAAAGGGACCTGAATCAAAGGAAAATTAGAAGGTCAAATAGCAACCACAATCGTCCTCTTCGACTAGATCGGAACATTAGGAAATTATCGAGGACGATGATTGCATGATACCTCGAACCTCATAATCCCCAATGATTCTGATGCTACGAAGTCAATGGTCGAAGAGCTAGAACAAGTCATACCGATCGAGCACCTGCCCGATCGAAAGGTATACCTGGGCATGAGGTTAACTCCCGAGCTCAGGGAAAAACTCGTTAAATTCCTTATTAAAAATATGGATTGTTTTGCTTGGTCCCACCTTGACATGACAGGGATCCCATTGGAAATCAGCACTCATCGATTGAGTTTGAACCCGAAGTTCAGACCGGTAAAGCAAAAGAGAATGCTACATTCCGAGGCAAAGCATGCATTCATCAAGGACGAGGTAACAAAACATCTCAAAATAGGATCCATACGGGAAGCAAAATATCCCGAGTGGTTAGCAAACGTAGTTATAGTCCCCAAGAAGGGGAAACTTAGAATATTCGTAGATTATAAAGACTTAAACAAAGTATGCCCTAAGGACTCTTTTCCACTGCCAAATATCGATCGCATGATCGATGCCACTGTCGGCCACGAAATCCTTATCTTTATCGATGCCTACTCTGGGTAAAACCAAACACAAATGAACCTGGAGGATCAGGAAAAAACTTCATTTATCACTAAAGACGGTACTTATTGCTATAGTGTAATGACGTTGGGGCTAAAAAATACTGGTGCTACCTATCAAACCTAGTAAATCAAATGTTCAAAGAACAAATAGGTAAATAAATGGAGGTTTACATTGATGACATGCTAGTTAAGTCCTTGTGCACAGAGGACCATTTGACACATTTGCAGGAAACCTTCGACGTCTTGAGAAAACAACATGAAGCTCAACCCCGAGAAATGTACATTCGGGTCGGTTAAGGCAAGTTCCTTGGCTTTATGGTATCAAATCATGGAATCGAGATCAACCCCGATAAAATCAAGGAAATCAAAGACATCACAGTCATGGACAGTGTTAAGTTCGTACAAAGGCTAACAGGACGGATAGCTACTTCAGGCCGGTTCATCTCGAGGTCTTCTGATCAAAGCCTCAGGTTCTTCTCACTTCTCAAAAAGAAGAAGAATTTTACTTGGACCCCGGAATACCAACAGGCATTGGAAGAATTAAAGCGGTACCTTTCGAGCCCACCATTGCTTCATACTCCAAAATTGAACAAGTAACTCTATTGATATTTAGCAGTCTCAGAGGTCGCGGTAAGTAGTGTCTTAGTTCGAGAAGAACAAGGTACGCAACTTTTTGCTTACTATGTTAGCCAAACTTTAGGTGAAGCAGAGACCCGGTACCCACATTTAGAAAAATTAGTGCTTTCTCTAATAAGCGTCTTTAGGAAATTAAAACCATATTTTCAATGTCACCCAATTTTTGTTGTAACCACTTATCCCTTTAGCAACATTTTGCACAAGCCCGAGCTCTCGGGCCGATTGCAAAATGGGCCGTCAAAATCAGTGAGTATGATATCGAGTATCAACCCCGTACGGCCATCAAGTCTCAAATCTTAGCATACTTCGTTGCTGACTTTACACCAGCCTTTGTGCCTTAGTTCGAAAAGGAGCTATTTCTAAAATCGAGTACATCCTCAGGGGTGTGGACTCTTTTCACAGACGGTGCTTCGAATGTGAAGGGGTCCAGGCTAGGCATCATCTTGAATCCACCCATAGGCAATACGATTAGACAATCAATCAAAACCCCTAAGTTTACTAACAATGAGGCCATGATTGTAGGTCTCGAGCTGGTTAAAAGTTTAGGAGATAAGATCATCGAGGCCAATTGTGATTCCCAGCTCGTGGTTAACCAGGTCAACAAAACCTTCAAGCTCCGAGAAAATAGAATGCATAGGTACTTGGATAAATTGCATGTAACCTTACACTGGTTCAAAGAATGGACCCTGTAGGATGTACCTCGAGAACATAATGGAGAGGCTGATGCCCTTGCAAACTTAGGATCATATCAGTCGAGGATGATGAAATTAGCTCGGGGACTATCGTACAGCTTTCGAAATCGGTGGTCGAAGAAGGTCACGCAAAAATAAACTCCACAAGCCTAACTTGGGATTGGAGGAACAAATATATCGATTATCTGAAGAATGGGAAACTTCCATCGGACTCTAAGGAATCAAGGAATCTGCGAACGAAAGCTGCACGATTTACATTAGCTAATGATAGAACATTTTATAGAAGGATGTTGATGGGACGTTGGAATTATGCTTGGGTACGGGAGATACCAACAACGTCCTATGAGAAATTCACGAGGGCACTTGCGAAAATCATTCTGGTACTGAATCACTGGTTCACAAAGTCATCATAGAAGGATATAATTGGGACGGTATGGAAAAAGATACTAAGGAGTCCGTTCGAAAAATGTGACAAATGCCAAAGGCATGCGCCGATGATCCACCAACCCGGATAGCAACTTCATACAGTCCTATCCCCGTGGCCATTCATGAAATGGAGGATGGACATCGTTGGTCCTCTGATGTCGGCCCCAGGTAAAACTAAGTTCATTTTATTTATAATTGACTATTTCTCTAAATGGATTGAAGCACATACTTTCGAGAAAGTCAGAGAGAAAGAAGTTATAAACTTTATCTGGGATCACATCATATACCAATTCGGGATACCCGCCGAAATAGTGTGCGACAATGGAAAATAATTTATCGGCAATAAAATAGTAAAGTTGCTCGAAAATCACAAAATAAAAAGGATATTATCAACGTTATATCATCCTAGCGGGAATGGACATGCCGAATCAACAAACAAGATCATAATTCAAAACTTCAAGAAAAGGTTGAACGACACTAAGGGGAAATTGAGAGAAATTTTTCTCGAAGTCCTTTGGGCATATCGGACAATGACAAAATCTAGTACCTGGGCAACGCCATTCTCCTAAGTATATGGCGCCGAAGCTCTAATCTTGATCGAAGTAGGGGAACCAAGCTCAGGTTTCGATACACAATGGAAGAATCAAATCATGAGGCTATCAATACAAACCTCGAATTGCTAGACGAAAAATGGGAAGCCACCCTCATTCGAATGGCCGCCTAGAAACAGCGAGTCGAAAGATATTATATTCAAAGAGAAAATCTTCAACACTTCAAAACAGGGACTTAGCTATGAGAAAAGTCACCCTCAACACTCGAGATCCAATGAGGGGAAACTCGGCCCAAATTGGGAAGGACCATATCAGGTCCTCGATGTCATCGGAAAGGGATCTTACAAGCTTAGCACAATGAGCGGTGAACAACTGCCAAATAATTAGAACATATCACTCCTCAAAGGATACTATTACTAAGGTATGACTCTCTCCCTTTTTCATTTATATTTGACACTAACCTGTTACAAGTGTTCGATCGAAGACAGCGGGAAATTCTTCAACACAAAGACTTCAGGTTTTAAAGCACGGGTTACATTCTTTTTACCTTAGATCTATTTTTGTCCCAAATAGGTTTTTTTGGTGAGGTTTTTAATGACGCAACAATTATATGTGCTAAAGGGGACAATTCAACAATATCTGATGCTTCTTTACAATCAACCTCAAATACTGGGAGGCATCACCCTCGGATATTATATCTTCAAGGAAGATGCTTCGTATCAACAGGGTCTCGATAGGGAAATTTTTTAAAGGGCCAAACAGTCGAACAAATCATGCCCATGTATATTGCCCGAGCCCTAATGACAAAACATGTACGCATGATTGATCTATTTAAAAAAGTACTTTTTCCCTATCAGATGTTCCATGCCTTAGTGAGATTTCTACCTTACACTTTTGTACTTGCAATATATTATGAAAACCAGCTCAAGAGCCAATCACAACTAAAGCTCGAGCAATTAACCCCGTATTCGGAGACTGCCGTCCAAAAATCGACATAGCCACCCACTCGGGGACTAATACTTCAAACAAGTTTGAAGTATGATCGATAAACAAGCCCAATGGGCAAATATCAAGTTAAAGTCTACGGCCAAACTAACACGATTCGAAGACGTCTGAATTCCGTAAACAAACAGGCCTTCAAATATTTTCATAAAACCAGTTAAGAAGGGCTACCCTTGGCATATTTATATAGGGTTTACATAAAATCAACCCTCGAAAATCTTAAGAGGTACCAAATTGTTCGAACTCCCGAACACATTTATGCTAAGGCATAGCAAAGTTTTTCGATAACATTGAATCCTAATGGATACAGATTTATCTCATGCTAAGGCATAACAAATTTGAATATGATTAAACCTTTTAATCCGAAAAGGGGAAAAAGTCAATTTTTTAGGCCATATCGGCATGATTCAAGAGCCTAAGGGCTATTGCACTGTTGACTTGAGGACCACTCCTCGCTTAACCAAAACCTAAGGGTTTTTTCTGCTCCAAGTTCGAGCAAGTACTCACTCGATTATGGAGACTATAGCAATCTAATTTCAACAAAATTTTCACAAGGCAACTAAGTGAGTCAAATTTCTCACAAGACCTAAAATATATCAGAATTATCACAAGGAGAAAGTGAAACAGAGAAAAATTAGAAAGAAAAAGGATCTTTCATATATGCAAAAGTAATTACAAAGACCACTCAGGGTCTTACAAAAATATCCAAAAAAGAAAAAAAAATTCTAAGTGCCTAATCTTTCCTGGGAGCTTCATCTTCATCTTTGCTACTCTCGGATCCGCTCGTGCTCCCACAGTCATCATCATCAGAGAGAAAAGCTTCGGTTTCGGCCTCTAGCACTTTTGCATTCTCGATATCGATTGGGAGGTCAAAGCCAAGAGAATGAATCTCTTCAAGAGTCTCTCTTCAAGACTGGCACTTAACATGCTCGGCAATGCAGGATAATCGAAGTTGAGCAACATTGGAAATTTCCTTTGATCGAGCGTTAGCAGATTCAGCATCGGCTCGATAGACGGCCACGATCGCCTCCGCATTGATCTTTACTCTTTCCACTTCAAATGAGGCCTTTGCAAGATCAGCGGCCAACCGAGTCTTGAGCTCTTTAATTTTCTTGGCTTGGCCAAGCCCTCTTCCTTCATGCTTTGGAGTTGACCCTCAGCCAAAGATAGTTGGGCTCGAGCAGTATCTTTCTTTGAGGCGAGGTGGACCGTGTTCTTATTCACCCCAAGTTCTCTACCTCTCTCGCCTCTGCCTCATCGCGAAGTTGCTTAATCTTTTCGGCCTTCTGCTAAACCTGCAGGATCTAAGCGTTAGTTGCCAATATCAAATTGATATGTCAAGCTCCCAAAAATTTACATTACCTGCTCGATGAGATCGGTCTGCCCTTTATGAGTTGTTTCCAATTCAACTTGGAGGTCCTTGACCTCCTCTTCTTTTTGCACATAGAGGAGTTTGAGGGCGTCTCTCTCCTCCGCGAGCCTTTTGAGATCGACATCACACCGGTTTAGCTCATCTCGGGATTTGGAAAACACTTCCCGATGAAGCATCACAGCCCATGGAGAAAGAAAGGAAATCAGACAAAACGAAATAAAAGAAAACGTAAACCTAATATAAAGGGATGAAATCTACCTGATTAGGAGTCATTGAGCCTTATAAAAAATGATCGATGCATCCAGGTTGGAAACATCATAAACATCATTGACCCCCGTGAAGCAGACTCAAAATAAATCATCCCCTTCGTGGGTCGTTTCCATATTAGGGGTCTCCATAGACTGGGCCTCACGAAATTTCCCTTTAGAAAATGTAAGGGAGGGGCAGAGAATCATCAGCATTGATTGCCCCAAGAAAGACACTTGGGGAACTCTATCCTTTTCGGAGGGTCTCGAAATCGGATCCTTCAGGTACACCCACCGATTGTTCGTTATGGCAGACAGGCACACTCGCCGGTTGCTTGTCATGGTGAAAGATATCTTCAGCCCCCGATGACTCGGGGACTTTGCTCGGACTATCTTCCGAGATCTCCTCAGTCCGAAGATGAGCCTCCTCAACCATCACCAGCTCAGATGCTTTTGAAGCTTCAGTGTTTCCCCTCTTTCGAGCTACTAGCTCATAGTCAGCATCTTCTTTCTCTTCTTCTTCATCTCGTAGTTTTTGGGCTATGTCGGCAGGCAGAGCGTCGAAATCATTCTTCGACTTACGAGCCTTGCTCTTCTTAGGCTTTCGAGTATCGGAAGGTGATACCCTTCTCCTATTTCTATCCTTTGCCGATTTCGGGGCATCCTCTTCCCCAAACGGGGGTGCCCTTATTTTGGTAACATCCCCGCGACCTGTATAAAAGGGAATCAAGTACAAATGAAAAGAAAAATTTTAGACAAGAGCATCAAAAGCGTATAAGATAAGCTTACCATGATTCTTGCCCTCCCATCCGCCCTTCGATAAATCGTGCCACGAGTGCTCAACATATATGGAGGTCGAATCCAGCTTCCGAACCCAATGTTTGAGGTTCGAGATTGCACCGGACACCTATAAAACTGCTAAATCATAAGAAAATATGTGGGTGAGGGAAGATAAAAGAAAAAAAAAGCAATCAACATAAGATTTTGATGGGTTTGTACTTACGCTTCATGTTCCATTCCTTGGGGAATGGCATCTTCTCGGCTGGGATTATATCAGAGATCCTCACTCAGACAAACCGACCCATCCATCTTCGATCCTGTCCTCATATATACTCGAAAACTACACTTTTGTGGCTCGACGCTAGAGCCTTATTAACCCTCCTCGATAGAGACAAGGGCTATAGAGTCTAATGAGGTGGTCGAAGGTGAATGGCATCCTTTCGACCTTGCTCATGAAGAATCGAAGCAAGATAACAATAGGACAAAAAGAAAGGTGTATCTTGCCAAGATTTATTAAGTATTACAGGCAGAAGTCGAGGATAATCGGATCAACGGGACACACTATAAAGGGGTAAGTATAAACACTTAAGAACCCTTCTACGTAAGTGGTGATGTCCTCTTCAGGGGTAGGAATCACCACCTCTTATCTTTCTCAATCGCAATCTTTCTTCACTTGCTCGAGATTGCCTTCGGTTATCGAGCATACGTATCTCAACATTAGTTCACAACGGCCAGAGACCGACGAGGGTTTGTTAACTTTAAAATCAAAAATAAGGTCGTATGACCTGGGAACGCACTGTTCGATGTGTGTCTTCACCAAGGTTTTATCACCAGCAAGCCGCAATGAGGAGGCTTTTTCCTTTTGAGGAATAGTTTTTGATGTTTTTGTCTGTCACGACCCAGATTTTCCACTCTCGGAAATCGTGATGGCGCATGCTCATAAAAGCTAGGCAAGTTGGGTATTATAAATTCATTACCCTTTTCATTAAGCATATTCAACAATTCAAAGTAATAAGTGATTAAACAACAGAATAAATTTAATAACCAGAAATACGGAAAACGAAAACTTAATAGTTTAACCGAACATTGCTACATAATCTGAAATACAATACTGCCCAGAATTTGGTGTCACAAGTCATAGATTATCTAAGAATACTACAAATAAGGTCCGAATGGAAATACACAAATCCGTCTCTGAATAAGTAAAAATAGAAAGAGAAAATGATAGGAGGAGACGCCAAGGCCCGCAGATGTCTGCAAGACTACCCGGGTCACCTGAATGGACTGAAGACAGCACCCTCATTGCGGTCCAAATGCTCTGGTATCAGAATCTGCACACAGTGCAGAGTGTAGTATATGCACAACCGACCCTATGTGCTCGTAAGTGCCTAGCGTAACATCAACGAAGTAGTGACGAGGCTAGGACCAGACTACCAAATAACCCTATGTAGTTAAATCATATACATCGGAATATAAAGGCAAATACTTACAATTAAAGCTAGGAGGGGGGAAGCATGTTGTGGGGTACATCAGGTAACACCAGAAATCAATAGAGAAATGCAAAGAATGCCATAATTCACTTACCATCAAAAGATAAGGAAATAAGGAACAAGTGTACATGTAATAACATTGCAGGCGTGCAGCCCGATCCCATTTCATATAGTACCATTGCAAGCATGCAAGCATGCAACCCGCTCCCATTTTATATGATACTGTTGCAGGTGTGCAACCCGCTCCCATTTCATATAGTACCGTTGCAAGCGTGTAACCCGATCCTATTTCATATGATACTGTTACAGGAGTGCAGCTCGCTCCCATTTCATATAGTACCGATGCAGGCGTGCAACCTGCTCCCATTTCATATAGTATCGATGCCGGCGTACAACCCGCTCCAATTTCATTTATCAATATCAATCCTAAAAGAACCCCGACAAGGGAACAATAATATAACAACAATATCCCGGCAATGGAACAATAATATAATAACAACATCCCGACAAGGGAACAATAACATAATAACAACATCCCGGTGAGGGAACAATAATATAACAACAACGTCCCCGCAAGGGAACAATAATATAACAACCAACATCCTGGCAAGGGAACAATAATGATAATCCTCATATGATGCACGGACAAACCACAACGGGGTCACAACAATTATAATACAAGACTCAGGGGCATGCTTGACACCAGCGTATAGATAATTGTCACCATGCCTATACTCGTACTCTACAGTTAACACATACCAAATAGACATAACTCCTAATCCCTCAATCTAAGGTTAGACCAAACACTTATCTCAAACTTCCATGTCCAACTCAAGCCTCAAACACTGCTTTTTTTTTTAAAGAATTCGCCTCCAAATTACTTATATCTAGTCCAAAGTAATTTAACAACATCAATAAATGCTAAAGAATTCATACCCAATGCTTAATTATAGGGTTCCTATCATTTCCCCAAAAAGTCAAAAATCGACCCCGGCCTGCTTGGCCGAAACTCGAGGTTCAGAACAAAACCTGATCACCCATTTAACCACGAGCTCAAATATGTAATTAGTTTTGAAATCCCATCCCAAAACAAGGTCTAAATCCCAATTAATCAAAAAGTCCTAACTCTACCCAAATTCTTAATTTCTACCATAAAAACCCTAGATTTTAGGATGAAAATTGATGAAATGCAATGGAAAATCGAAAGAAAAAGGTTTAGAATCATATACCAATGCTTTAGGGAAGAACTTGTTCTTTGAAAATCGCCTCATTTCTCTCTAATTTTGAAAATATGAAGTTATGGACTAAATCCCAATTTTGCTGCTGTTTTTAATTCAATGGACAGGCCTTCTACACGTTCGCGAAGGGCCTGTCGTGCTCGCGAAGGGTCAGGCCCAATAGCCTTCGCGTTCGTGTTTAGTGGCTTGCATTCGCGGGCTAGTGGTCGCGTTCGCATAGAATAAATCCCCTTTCCCCTGCCCCGGCCCAAAGGCCTTCGCGTTCGCGATAGAAGGTCCACGTTCGCGAAGGGTAGCACCGCCAAAGCTTCATGTTCGCGACCTCTTTCTAGCGTTCATGTATAAGGAAAATTCCTTCAGCCTGACTTACCCTTCACGTTTGCGAGAGTCCTTCCGCGAACGCGAAGAACAAAACTCCAGAATACCAGAAACTAAAAATCTACAACCTTTCTAAATGTAAAAACATCCCGAAACCCATCCGAAACTCGCCCGAGCCCTCGGGGATCCAAACCAAACATGCATACTAACCCAAGGACATCATATGGACTTACTCATGCGATCAAATTGCCAAATTAAAACCTTTAACAACAAATTTAGCATCAAAACCAAAGAAAAATCTCAAGAACACTTAAGTTTCAAATTTCACAACAGAAGGTTCGATTCACATCGTTTCAAGTCCGTTTCTTACCAAATTTTACAGGCTCAATCTAAACGCCATATATGACCTGTATCGGGCATTGGAACCAAGATACGGGCTCGATACCATCAATTTCAAAAACATTCAAATTTCTAAAAACTCATATATATTCCAGAAAATAATTTTCTTTAAAAATTCATTTTGAAATTCGATTCCGGGAATACACCCAAGTCCCATATTTTCCTACGGACCCTCTGGAATCGTCGAATCACAGGTCCGGGTCCATTTGTCCAAAATGTTGACCGAAGTCAACTCAAATTCATTTTAAAAGTAAAATTTACCATTTTTCAAAGATTTCACATAATGGCTTTCCGGATACATGCCCGGACTGTGCATGCAAATCGAGGTAAGATAAAAAGGAGGTGTTTAGGCCTCAGAACACAGAATTTATTTCTAAAAAAGTGATGAACTTTCGGGTCATCACATTCTCTACCTCTAAAATAACTGTTCGTCCTCGAACGGACATAAGAATGAAGTACCTGATTCGGAGAAAAGATGGGGATAACGACTCCGCATATCGGACTCGGACGCCTAGATCGATGCTTCAACTGGCTGATCTCTCCATTGAACTCGTACAGAAAGGATAACTCTTCTATCTTAACTGACGAACCCGCCGGTCTAGAATAGCTATTGGCTCCTCCTCATAGGACAAGTTCTTGTCCAATTGCATAGTGCTGAAGTCTAACACGTGGGATGGATCGCTGTGATACTTTCGAGGCATGGACACATGAAACACTAGATGCACGGCTGATAAACTCGGCGGCAATGCAAGTTTGTAAGCCACATCTCCCAGTTGATCAAGAATCTCAAACGAGCCAATGAACATAGGGTTAAGCTTGCCCTTCTTTCCAAATCTTATCACGCCCTTCATACGCGATACCCGAAGCAACACTCGCTCGCCGACCATCAATGCCACATCACGAAACTTACGATCGGCATAACTCTTTTGCCTGGATTGATCTATACGAAGCCTATCCTGAACGATCCTGACCTTTTCCAAGGCATCATATACTAGATCCATACCCAACAATCGATCCTCCCCAGCTCAAACTACCCAACCAGCGACCGACACCGCCTGCCATATAAAGCCTTATAAGGAGCCATATGAATGCTCGACTGGTAAATGTTGTTGTAGGAAAACTCTGCTAAAGGAAAAAACTGATCCCTCGAGCCTCCAAAGTTAATAACACAAGCTCGGAGCATATCTTCCAAAATCTGAATAGTCCGCTTGGACTGCCCGTCTGTCTGAGGATGAAATGTTGTGCTCAACTTGACTTGTGTGCGCAATTCACACTGAACTGCTCTCCATAAGTGCAAGGTAAATTGCGTATCTCAATCAAAAATGATAGACACAAGCACACCATGGAGACGAACAATTTCCCGGATATAGATCTCAGTTAACCTCTCGGAAGAATAGGAGACTGCCACAGGAATGAAATGCGCTAACTTGGTCAGCCTATCAACAATAACCCACAATGCATCAAACTTCCTCTGAGTCCGTGGGAGTCCAACAACAAGGTCCACAGTGATACGCTCCCCACTTCCACTCGGGAAGCTCAATCCTCTAAAACAAACCGCCAGGTATCTGATGCTCATACTTTACATGCTGACAATTCAAATAGCGAGCCACATATGTAACAATATCCTTCTTCATCCTTCTCCAACAATAATGTTGCTGCAAATCCTGATACATCTTAGTGGCGCCTGGATGAATAGAGTATCAGGAACTATGGGCCTCCTTTAAAATTAACTCTCGGAGTCCATCCACATTAGGCAAATAAACTCGACCTCGTAACCTCAAAACCCCATCATCTCCTAACGTAACCTGCTTGGCACCATCATGTTACACCGTGTCTTTAAGGACACACAAATGAGGATCATCATACTGTCGATCTCGGATACGCTCCAATAAGGAAGAATGAGCGATTGTGCAAGCTAATACACAGTTGGGCTCAGAAACATCCAACCTCACTAACTGATTGGCCAAATCCTGAACATCCATAGCAAGCGGTCTCTCACCGACCAAAATATATGCAAGACTGCCCATACTGGCTGACTTCCTACTTAAAGCATCAGCCACCACATTGGCCTTCTACGGATTATATAAGATGGTGATATCATAGTATTTCAATAGCTCCAACCACCTTCTTTGCCTCAAATTTAGCTCCTTCTTCTTAAATAAGTACTAAAGAATCTTGTGATCCGTGAACACCTCACATGTCATGCCATACAGATAATGCCTCCAAATCTTCAACGTGTGAACAATGGCTGGTAACTCCAAATCATGAACCAGATAGTTCTTCTCATGAATCTTCAACTGACGTGAAGAATAAGCAATGACCTTGCCATCTTGCATCAACACTATACCAAGTCCAATACAAGATGCATCATAATAAACTGTATATTGCCCTGAACCTATAGGCAAAACCAATACTGGTGCCGTAGTCAAAGCTATATTAAGCTTCTAAAAGCTCGCCTCACACTCGTTCGACCACCTGAACTGTTCACCCTTTTAGGTCAACCTGGTCATCGGGGCTGCAATAGATGAAAACCCATCTACAAACCGACGATAATAGCCTGCCAAACCTAAGAAACTCCGGATCTTTGTAGCTGATGCGGGTCTAGGCCAGTCTTTGACTGCCTTTATCTTCTTTGGATCTACCTAAATACCCTCTGCTAAAACAACATGACCCAAAAAAGCAACTGACCCCAACCAAAACTCGCACTTCTAAAACTTAGCACACAACTTACTATCTCTCAAAGTCTGAAGAAAAACTCTCATGTTGCTCATGCTCCTCCCGATTGCGGGAATAAATCAAAATATCATCAATGAAGACTATCACAAATAAATCCAAGTAAGGCTTGAACACTCGATTTATCAAATACATAAAACCTACTGGGGCATTTGTCAACCCGAATGACATCACCAAGAACTCATAATGCCCGTACCGAGTGCGGAAAGTTGTCTTAGGTACATTGAATGCCCTAATCCTCAACTGATAGTAGCCAGATCTCAAGTCAATCTTCGAAAATACTTTGTCACCCTGAAGCTAATCAAACAAATCATCAATCCTCGGTAATAGATACTTATTCTTGATTGTAACCTTGTTCAACTGCCGGTAATATATACACATTTGCATCGATCTATCCTTCTTCTTAACAAATAACACCGGCGCACCCCAAAGCGAGACACTAGGTCTAATGAAGTCTTTATCAAGCAAGTCTTGCAACTGCTCATTTAATTCTTTCAACTTAGATGGGGCCATACGATACGGTGGAATAAAAATGTGTTGAATGCCCGGAGCAAAATCAATACAGAAGTCAATATCCCTATCGGGTGGCGTACTCGGTAGGTTTAAAGGAAATACCTCAGGAAACTCACGAACAACACGCACAGAATCCATCGAAGGAACCTCGGTACTAGAATTACAAACATATGCCAAATAGGCCAAGCACCCCCTCTCGATCATACGCCGAGCCTTCATATATGAGATAACACTACAAGTAGAATGAGCAGGAGTCCCTCTCCACTCTAAACGAGGCAAACCAGAAAAGGCTAAGGTCACAGTCTTGGCATGACAGTCCACGATCGCGTGGTACGGTGATAACCAGTCCATCCCCAATATGACATCAAAATCAACCATGTCTAATAGTAACAAATCTATTCGAGTCTCCAGACCCCCAATCACAACTACACATAAATGATGGACACGATCTACCATAATAGAATCACCCACTGGTGTAGACACATATATAGGAGCACTCAAAGAATCACTAGGCATAACTAGAAATGGTGCAAAATAAGATGACACATAGGAGTGTATAGACCCTGGGTCAAATAGAACTGAAGCATATCTACTACAAACCAGAATAGTACTTGTGATAATTGCATCGAAAGCCTCAGCCTCAGGGCTGGCTGGAAGAGCATAACATCGGGGCTAGGCCCACCACTCTAACTACATCTTTGGGATGGCCTGCTACTGGCTAGCCTCCACCTCTAGTGGCCTGAGCTCTACCTCTAATACTTCTACCTCCACCTCAAGCACCTCTACCTCTACCTCTAGCTGGCTGGGCAGGCGCTGGAACGCTCGGTGCCTGAACCATGGCACGGGAACTCTGGTGCTGAGAACTGCTCGGTGCTCAAGGACAAAATCTAGCAATATGCCTTATGTCGCCACAAGTAAAACAATCCTTCTGCTACTGGAACTTAGAAACTTGAAAGCTCTGGAGCGGAGGTGCACTGATAAGAGCTGGTGATGCACTGTAGGACTACTGATCAGAATACTAAATACGAGAACCATGGCCACCTGGGCACCATGAGAAGTCTGAAGTGCTAACTGAAAAGGCCTAGGAGGATGGCCTCTACCAAAAGAATCCCTGCCTCCAGACAAGGCACCACTGAATCTGCCTGAATGACGAGGCCTCTTGTCAGACCCCTGACCACCCTCCCCCCTCCTGGCCACATTGGCCTCACCCTGAAAAGAAATCTCGCTCCCTGCCTCCTTAGCCATATGAAGTCGAATAGGCTGAATGAGTCCCTCAATGAACCTTCTCACTCTCTCTCTCTCTCTCTCTCTCTCTCTCTCTCTCTCTCTCTCTCTCTCTCTCAGTGGGAAATATAATAAGAGCATGACAGGCCAAGTCAATAAATCTGGTCTCGTACTAAGTAACAGTCATAGAACCCTGCTGGAGGCACTCAAACTACCTCTGATAGATCTCTCTCTGAGTGATAGGAAGAAACTTCTCCAGAAATAGCTGAGAGAACTGATCCCAAGTCAAAGCTGGTGACCAACTAGTCTAGCTAAACAATAATCTCTCCACCAAGTCTTAGCCGATCCATATAAGCGAAATATAGCAAAGACGACCCCATTGGTCTCCATTATCCCCATGTTCCTAAGAACCTTATGAGAGCTGTCTAAATAATCCTGGGGATCCTTAGAAGATGCACCGCTGAAAGTGGTAGTAAAGAGCTTGGTAAACCTGTCCAATCTCCATAAGGTATCAGCAGACATAGCTGCTCCATCACTGGTCTGAGCTACCACACCCGGCTAAACTGCTCCAACTGGCTGGGTTGCTGGAGTCTGAAACTGGGGAGCCATCTGCTCCGGAGTGCGGGTAGCAGGAGTCTGGTTTCCTCCTCCAGCCTGAGAGATGGCTGGTGCTACAAGAAGCAAGCCTGCTTGAGTGACACTATCCATAAGGCCCACTAGACGGACCAGAGCATCCTGGAGTACTAGGGTAGCAATGAACCCCTCTGGGACCTGAGCTGGGCCTACCGGAACTGCTTGGGCCGGAACCTCATCATCATACTCAACCTGAGGCTCCGTCGCTGGTGTTGCTGCTCTGGGATGAGCTCTGC
Source organism: Nicotiana glauca (assembly GCA_026770625.1). Taxonomy (NCBI): domain Eukaryota; kingdom Viridiplantae; phylum Streptophyta; class Magnoliopsida; order Solanales; family Solanaceae; genus Nicotiana; species Nicotiana glauca. Next base: position 23,416 of record MU712769.1, read on the forward strand.
CCCTGCCTCGGCCTCTAGCATGGCTTTGGACTCGCCTTCTGCCCCTCGTGGGATCTACTGCTGGGGGCTCGGGCTGCTGATCAGTGGACGAGGAAGCGCGTGTTCATGCCATATGTGAAAGAACAGAGTAGAAATTCGATTAGCATTGAGAAACCAAACCGCACGACAGAAAAGAATAGATGTGAAAGTTTCCTAACTCTGTAGCCCCTGGGAATAAATATAGACGTCTCCGTACCGATCCCTCAGACTCTGCTAAGCTTGTCTGTGAATTGTGAGACCTGAGTAACCTAGAGCTTTGATACCAACTTGTCACGATCCGGATTCCCACCCTCGGGAATCGTGATGGCGCCTTCTCGTGAAAGCTAGGCAAGCCGAGTATTATAAATTTATTACCCTTTTTATTAAGCATGTTCAACAATTCAAAGTAATAAGTGATTAAACAACGGAGTAAATTAAATAACCAAAAATGCGGAAGAGGGAAACTTAATAGTTTAACCGAACATTGCTACATAATTTGAGATATAATACTACCCAGAATTTGGTGTCACAAGTCACGGACTATCTAAGAATACTACAAATAAGGTCTGAATGGAAATACACAAATCTGTCTCTAAATAAGTAAAAATAGAAAGAGAAATGATAGGAGAAGACGCCAGGGCCCGCGGACGTCTGCAGGGCTACCTCGGGTCGCCTGAATGGACTGAAGATAGCACCTTTACTGCGGTCCAAACACTCCGATATCAGTATCTGCACACAGTAGAGAGTGTAGTATCAGCACAACCGACCCCATGTGCTGGTAAGTGCCTAGCCTAACCTCGACGAAGTAGTGACGAGGCTAGGACCAGACTACCAAACAACCTTGTGCATTTAAATCATATACAGTGAAATATAAAGGCAAATACTTACAGTTAAAGATAAGAGGGGGAAAACATGTTGCGGGGTATATCAGGTAACAACAGAAATTAATAGAGAAATGCAAAGAACACCATAATTCAGTTACCAGCAAAAGATAAGGAAATAAAGAACAAGTCTACATGTAATACCATTGCAGGCGTGCAACCCGATCCCATTTCATATAGTATCATTGCAGGCGTGCAACCCCTCCCATTTCGTATGATACCGTTGTAGGCGTGTAACCCGCTCCTATTTCATATGATACCATTGCAGACGTGCAACCCGCTCCCATTTCATATAGTACCATTGCAGGCGTGCAACCCGCTCCCATTTCATATAGTACCGTTGCAGGCGTGTAACCCGCTCCAATTTTATTTATTAACACCAATCATAAAAGAACCCCGGCAAGGGAACAATAATATAATAACAACATCCCGGTAAGAGAATAATAATATAACAATAATATTTCGGCAAGAAAACAATAATATAACAACAACATCCCGGCAAGGGAATAATAATGATAATCCTCATATAAAGCATGAATAAACCACAATGGGGTGGGTCACAACAATTGTAATACAAGACTCACAGGTATGCTTGACACCGACGTATAGATACTCGTTACCATGCCTATACGTCGTACTCTACAGTAACACATAGTAAATACACACAACTCCTAATACATCAAACTAATGTTATACCAATCACTTACCTCAAACTTCCACGGCTAACTCAAGCCTCAAACACCTCTTTTCCATTAGAATTCGCCACCAAATTACTTGTATCTAGTCCAAATTAATTTAACAACATCAATAAATGCTAAATAATTCATACTCAATGCTTAATTATAGGTTTTCTATTATTTTTCCCAAAAAGTCAAAAAAGGACCCCGGCCCGCTTGGTCGAAACTCGAGGTTCGGACAAAAATTCGATCACCCATTCACCCACGAGCTCAAATATATTATTAGTTTCGAAATCCGACCCCAAAACAAGGTCTAAATCCCAATTAATCAAAAAGCCTCAACTCTACCCAAATTCCTAATTTCTACCATAAAACCCCTAGATTTTAGGATGAAAATTGATGAAATGCAATGGAAAATCGAAAGAAAAAGGTTTAGAATCATATACCAATGCTTTGGGGAAAATTTTGTTTTTTGAAAAACGCCTCAATGCTCTCTAGTTTTGAAAATATTAAGTTATGGACTAAATCCCAGTTTTGCTACTGTTTTTAATTCACTGGACAGGCCTTCTTCGCGTTCGCGAAGGGTCAGGACCAATAGCCTTCGTGTTCGTGTTTAGTGGCTCGTGTTCTCGGAGCTTTAACTCCTCAAGACTTCACGTTCGCGGGCCAGGTGTCCTTGTTCGCGTAGAACAAATTCCCGTTTCCCCTGCTCCGGCCCAAAGGCCTTCGCGTTCGCGATAGCAGGTCCGCGTTCACGAAAGGTAGCACCCCCAAAGCTTCGCGTTCACGACCTGTTTCTCGCGTTCGCGTAGAAGGAAAATTCCTTCAGCCTGACTTACCCTTCGCGTTCATAAGAGTCCTTCCGCGAACGCGAAGAACAAAACTCCAGAATACCAGAAACTGAAAACCTATAACTTTAAGTGTAAAAACATCCTGAAACCCATCTGAAACTCACCCGAGCCCTCAGGGCTCCCAACCAAACATGCATACTAACCCAAGGACATCATATGGACTTATTCGTGCAATCAAAACGCTAAATTAACACCTTTAATAACGAATTTAGCATCAAAATGAAAGAAAAATCTCAAGAACACTTAAGTTTCAAATTTCACAATCGAGGGTCCGATTCACGTCTTTTCAAGTCCGTTTCTTACCAAATTTTACATGCTCAATCTAAACGCCATATAAGACCTTTACCGGGTTGCGGAACCAAGATACGGGCCCAACACCATCAATTTTAAAAACATTCAAATTTCCAAAAAATCATATAAATTCCACAAAATAATTTTCTTTAAAAATTTATTTCTCGGGCTTGTGACCTCAAAATTCGATTCCGGGCATACGCCCAAGTCCCATATTTTCCTACGGACCCTCTAGGACCGTCGAATCACGGGTCCGGATCCGTTTACCCAAAATATTAACCAAAATCAACTCAAATTCATTTTAAAAGTAAAATTTACTATTTTTCAAAGATTTTCACATAATGGTTTTCCGGATACATGCCCGGACTGCGCACGCAAAATCAAGGTGAGACAAATAGGAAGTTTTTAGGTCTCGAAACACAGAATTTATTTCTAAAACAAGTGATGACCTTTCGGGTCATCACATCGCCATTGTTATATGAGTGCAAAGAAGAGAAGAAGGCGGAACTTGTTGTTTGAAGAAAAGATTGACAAACACGATTTGAAGAACCAGCAGAATTGATAAGCTGGAAGGGAGTAGAAGAGTTTTTGAAGATTAGGGGAAATTTTAAAAGTAAAGTTTGAGAAAATTATGAAGATGGTCTATTTATAATATCTACTATGGCGGTTTGAAAACACTAGTGGCCGATCATCAACTAGCACTAATTAATGATCTTGAGAACTGTGCAGACGAGACGCTTATGTCGCCTCCGTCGTTCACGTCACGAGGGTGACATCATAATTGTGTCGAGGTACTAAATCGAAGGCTCAGTTTGTTTCTTCTCGTTACACTCCAAGAAACGAGGGGACTATCTGTATACGGTCAAAATCGAGCCTACTCGATTTTACTATTTGATTGAGACAAGGGAGTTGCATCGAGGGTAGCCTCGTAATGAATTAGACCCGAGCTCGAAGACGAGTCATCGAGTCTAAAGATCGAAGTGTCCGCTGAGGCTGAGGCAAGCAGCAATCGGGATTCGGGATTAAGTATGACCGACGTCGAGTGAAATGCAATAACGGAAAGGCGAGATATCCGTAATCGGTTGAAGATCACAATTTTGGAACAGATCAAATCAAGGGCGGTTATTTGTACCAATCATGAGATTACTTCCGTAATTAGAATTGTATTATAATTAGGATTCCTCTAGTATACAAAGGAGGTCCCCATCATATGTAAAGACCTCACATTAACGAATATCAAGGAAATATAATACTTCTTTCTTCTGCTCATCAACTTACTAGTCTTTAACTATTTTTGCTTCACTACTCTCGAGGATTCATCAGCTCCAGGGTGTTGCCAAAAAATTGGTTTATTTTACATTCTTGTCAATTCCCATCATTTATTTCTAAATTAATTAATTGATATTAAATGAAATCACATATCCTTAAAATTACATTACAAATTTAATTGTTACTCAATTTTTAGGGTAAACAAATTAGAACAATTTCATTTGGAAGATTTGAATAATTTTCAAGAACCATTAACAGTTTAGCTTAACAGTCCAGACGCAAGCAAAACTAAAGTGAACGAGCTTCAATATAAAAGTAAATAAAAAATACTAAAAAGTAATGCCATTCTTGAAATGTGACACCTTTCAATAATGATTTTAAATTAATATAATATAAAATTTTTGTTTATGATTAAATATTTTTAGATATTTATAGTAACATTTGTAGATCCGCCCTTACGTTTTTAATTGGTTTGCAATTTATTAAACAATTTATAGATGAAAATAGAATAGTACAAATTTGGAAAGTTGACAAAAGATGGGCATTTGGATTGGTCTACCATTGATCTATTCTTGTCCTTTTACTTGTCGTCGTTTTGTGTTCGAAAGCTGCCAAAAACCACCGGATTAAGGTTGTCCAAAACCCGCCACGTGTCCGCGTAAAAGTAGATTCTTCCGCGTGGTACCACATTACGTGGATCAATGTCCAACCCAATCTACTTACTTTTAATTGTCACTTTTGCTTTTACCAAACTACCCCTTTTTATATGACACCTTCCAATATGATTTCAAATTAATATATTATAAAAATTAAGTTTATAATTAAATATTTATAGATATTTATAGTAACACTTGTAGATCTGCCCTTACGTTTTTAATTGGTTTACAATTAATTAAACAATTTATAGATGAAATAGAATAGTACAAATAGTACAAAATCTCTTATAGCATATTTGATCCAACTTCTAAAAATCAATTTATTTTTGTAAACCATCCTTTAAATAGTATTCTTAAAAAATTGTCTTTGATGAAAAAAAATTTGTATGTAGTTAATTAATTTAAAAAGTACTATTTAACAGTAATTAATATTTGATTAAACTTTTAACAAGTACCTTCAAATATATTTTCTCGAAAAATATTTTCAAAAAAATATGTTTCACCTTGGAGAACCTTGACCACACGTGTTGTTAGTGAGTTGTTTGGTTATTGGGATTATGGATCAATATTAATGTGCAATTGCATTTTTCTTTTTTTAAACTGTAATTATATTTATATACGATTTCATTATCTCATTTAGAAAGTGAGGTTAAAATTTTAATCTCAAAATTATAATTTTGAGATAATATTATTTTGAATCGAATGACCCCTAGGTACTTCCTCCTGTGTCTTAATTTGATTGATAGAAACTTTAATAATATAATTTTTTAAAATTATATGATCTTAAAATAAAGGTCATGGCATACCTAAATATCCTTTGGATTTTGTGATAAAAGTAAGAAGTAGTATTAAATTAGACCGATGAATTGGTTTTTTTTTTTTTTTTAACTTTCAAAAAAACAACCAATTAATCAATAATCAAAACTCACTCCAAAGTTTAGCGCGTTCACTTCACATAGCCAGATGGGAGAAGTAAACTATTGCCATTTAAGAAACATGTCGGGCAACAGAAGTGCGAGCGCGTGATGGAGTACATTGAACAGTGGATGGGCGGCTAAGAACTGTGGCAGAGGGAGCTAATATTAGAGTTACAGCAGAGTGTACAAAGCTGATAATGACAGTGAAGGAAATAACTTTGTTTTTGAGTGGACCAAGTTGGACCTATTCAAGTAGTAGAAGAAGAAGTGCTAAAAAACAAAACTCAAAAAAATGGTTTAAGGTTTGAGAATAAATGATGCTGGTATAAAATATTTAGTAAATATGGATGTCCACTGCTTCCATTACTTTCACCCATCATATAAATAATATCCCACTACTCATCATCATTATGATTGTAGCTCTCACACCTCCACTACCCCTCTCCATGATCTTTCCCGTGATCTCAATTGTTAATGTTATATTTAAGACAATCATTTTGTAACCTTTATATGTAATGGTATAAATAAAGGCATGAAATGTGAGATGAGACACACTTAAACACTTGATGAAATGAGAAAGTTATCTCTTCTTCTATTATTCTACTTATCTTCTTATTTTATATTGTTACTTTGAGCTAAATTTTTTAATAGATGCTTTAATATTTGGACCTCTCTTAATTTTAATCATTTAAGTAATGAGAAAATGACAAAAATTAAGGGTGTATTTGGTATGAATAATATGTTTTTAAAAAATTATTTTCTAATTTTGTTCATATTTTATTCCTTAAATATTTTGATTTTTGTTCTTCTCGTGAACTTATTTTCTCGAATCGAAGGAAAGTGACTATCCTACCAAAAAATAAAAAGAAAATAATTTTTAAAAATCTTTTTTAACCTAAAGAGAGCAAATTCCACAACGTGATATTTTTTATTTGTTCAAGACTTGATGGATAAAGTTATTCGGTACTTATACTGGTGGGAGATAATTAAAATGCCCGCAACCTAACCCAAAATATTCGCCTAGTGATCAATAAAAAATGGTTAGAACTATGAGGTTTTCGGTTTAATAGCTAGTAGAGACAAAAAATACAAGGCAATTTCTTCCTATTTAGCTAATATTGATAGATGGAATTATCTTGTATTTATTGTTTGTGTGAAATAGGAGGTACCTTGTAAAATTAATCGAATTGCGCAACCTTAATTAGACTTCACCATTATTAAAAAAAAATTAAATAGAGAGAATATAAAAGTATGTCCTTGAATAGAAAGAGAATGAATAAATTAAAATATAAGTAGGAAAAAATTGTTTAGGTAACTGTACACATCTTAGCCAGGAAGAAAGATGCACAGATTCTTATAAACCATCACTTGAATTACAAGGCAAAAAAGAGAGATTTCTTTTTAGAGAGAGAGAAAGGAGAGAGAGAGAGAGAGTTTGAAGGAAGGAGACATGCTTGATTTCAACCCAACAAGAAACATCACTTGTGTTTATTTCTTACTATCTTATTGACTTTACCAGATTCCACAGGTCCTTAATTCTCTCCATTTCACTTCTCTTTCTTCTCTGCTTTTTCTATTTTAGTATTTTCTTATGTTTTTTCATGTTTCAGTAGTTGTGTACTATTTCATTTTGCTATTGATTTTTCAAAATTTCCTTTATTGGGTATTGTGTAGTATGTTGGTTTGGTTAGATGTGAAAATCTTGAATGCATGTTGACTTTAAAGTCAAAGGTATGTCCTTTGTAAGATAATTTTGTGTAAAGTTGCTATTTTTATTGGTTTCCTGTACCTGTATATTTGCTGTTTATGAGTTGTGATAGGAAACTGGGTTTTTGCTTCTAATAGTAATATTTGTAGAGTGTAGCTCTTGATGCAATAAAGATCTGAAAACTTTGTTGACTTTTATGATCTTGTGTTCTTGTTCTGATCTAGTGTTTTTCTCCTCCAGTTTTTCTTGGATTATGAGAATTGGTTTCTGATAAAATGGCATTTTGATCAAGTCATGATCTTCAGGGTATAAGTTTCTATTGATGTTAGAACAAGATGCATGTAGGGTTTTTTTTTTTTTTTTTTAATTTTTTTTTTCCAT
>MU712769.1:31264-60429 GCA_026770625.1 Nicotiana glauca
TTTTTTTTTTTTTTTTTAATTTCTTTTTTCCATTGTATATGGTGTTAGCTACAGGATCCATGCAGACTTAGCCAAAGTTAGGATACAATGGAAGAAAAAGATCTATATAAGCGAGACCATTTAGTTGAGGATATGTTTTAGTCATGTTAGCACCTTTATTATACGTCCTATACTTTTCTATGACTTGTTTAGCCTTTCAGGGATTTATACGTCGCTAGAAAATATAAAGAACTTTTTGTATTTTTTTGTTTTATTTTGTATAATATTGGTCTGGGATGAGTTTATATGAAGTAACATGGTTAGATGGGCGGATGCAACATGGTAATCTTGGGTTCATTTGAATCTGGTACTTGCGATGTGGAGCATAAATTTATAACTAAAAATTCATTAAAATTATAACAAATAGTAGATATAAACCCATAATTTTAAAAATACAATGAATTCAATGCTAAAAACCTTAGAGGTTCAACCCATTGAGTTTAAATCTTGCATCCGCCTTTGCATGGTCAGTGAGGATTCATATAGTCTACCCGCGTTTGTTTGGACTGAGGCTTAGTAGTTGTCGTTGTTGTTTTTGTAATTGGTACAGCTGATTCCATTTTAGGTGGTCATTTTGCTATTTGTTCCTATCCTTTATGCTATGCTATGTTTTTAGGGTCTATATCTATGAATGGACTAGATTAGGTTGGTGAACTACTTTTGTTAATATATTGATAAATTGCTAGTTACTGCATGTAAATATCAGACACAAAATTCTTGTCTACCTCTGTATGGGGTGCTCTGCTCATCAACCATGGTACTACTAATTTAATAAAAATTTCATGCTTAAATGTTATCGCATTGCATAACCCTGTTGTCCTTGTGTAGTTTATCGTCTTTTGGAGTTCATGTTGCAGTTCTGTACTTCCTTTCCCAATTAACACCTTACAGTTCCTTTCTTGACGATCTTTTGCACATGGTATTAAATTGTTCCATGACAATACGTGGGACTATGTCCACTGGTTCCCTGTCACCTCATCTCGCTAATCCATTTTTTTATATTGACGTGCTTAATAGCAGAGTGTGGAGGTAGTTGTTCATGTAACAGGTCGATGACATTTTAAATTACTGCAGTTCTTGATAGAGTATCTGTATATTCGTCTTTGCAATATAAGGGTGTGCAATTCTGATAGCATGCCTTCAGTAATTTGGACTTGATATGTCTAATGCCACGTTAATCTTCTTTGCTTAGTATCCTTGAGGATTTAGCTCTATACTCTTTGAAGCATAGTCTGGAAATCTGTCACTAATCTTCATTATGGATAAGTAAATGGCTGTACTATACTAGTATAATTTTACCAAAGAAAAGCTTAGAGCTTATATAATTTTACCAAAGAAAAGCTTAGAGCTTACATCTGTTTTATGTATCATTTTGCTGTCAATAGCTAACCATGGTGGAGTTCCGATGAACAAGAAACTTCACATAAATTTGTTGCCTCAGAAGGTGGTATTTCCGTCTCCTTGCTGTCAGGAGATGAAGTCATTGGATCCAGAGTTACAAGGCGAGACATTGCGGTTGACACATTCAACTATTAACTCCCAAGACGAAATGACTACCTCGGAGAAAACAAATTCTCAAGATCAATGTGCCGCCTCAGAATACGGTACACATACTTCAAAGATTGTTAAACTCTTATTGCAACTCCCTTCTACATATCATTTAATCTTCACTAGTTCAGTTTAATATGACCGAGAACTGTACTACTCAAAATACAATAATTAATGAATTCCTGGTGGTTCTTTTTGTGTGTAGAGACACATCTCGATTGTTACAGGTGATCCTTGCTTATACCACATTATTTGTTCTTAACAAGTTAATACAACAACAATAACCCAGTATAATCCCACTTAGTGGGGTCTGGGGATGGTAGTGTGTACGCAGACCTTACCCTACCCTGGGGTAGAGAGGTTGTTTCCAAATAGACCCCCGGCATCCTTCCCTCCAAGAAGTTCCTACCTTGCTCTTGGAGAGACTTTCTGATGTATAAGTAGCCTCTTAAAATTTCTGTGGACAGAGTTTAGCTTTTTACTTGACGAAGTTTTGCTTATAACGATGGTTATCTTACGTCTTGCTTTTGATTTTCCAGTTCATGAAGAAAGATATGGAAGAGATATGCAAGCTCAAATAAAGCCTGCACTTTTGCCTTCACAAAACGAAGTGGCTCATTCAATTGTATGTTGTTTCTTTTCTAGAGGCTTTTACCTTAGCTTTTGTCATAATCTAATTTATCATTTTTCATGTTGCAGGGTTTCTCTCCTTTCGGTTACTCTGATCCCTATATGAGTGGCTTATATACTGCTTATGGACCTCAAGCTTTTGTGAGTACTTCGCTTTCATTTTTGTCTCTTGTATTGTTCGCTTTGAAGTTTCCTCTCTATATCTACAAGATGTTTGCATAATTTCTAGCATACATGACTTGATTGCAAATATGTTTGACCTTTCTCTTCTTTGACTTGATCTCAAAAATGTTACGGATTTGGTTCACGTAATTTTGTGAAGCACGGGATGCAGTATTTTGTTTACCCGAGTCACGCTATAAATATTGAATAGAACTCGGCCATTCTAGACGTAGCTGTCACAAGTTTACAAAGGAGATGGATAATCGTATCGCATATTGATTCCTAATTATCTCGTAAAAGTTCCAATTTTGATATTTGGTCAATGCAGCCTCAAATGTTGGGGATAGCGCCTACCCGCGTCCCACTCCCCCTAGATCTTGCGGAGGATGGACCAATTTATGTAAATGCAAAACAGTACCATGGGATCATGAGGCGGAGACAGATACGTGCTAAGCTTGAGGCTCAGAACAAACTTGTCAAAAATAGAAAGGTATTAGGCTACTTTCTGCTCTTCCCCAGTTTTCATTTCGTTTTATTTAATGAGCTGCGATATTAGTGTGACTCGCTCAAATTGAAGAAAAAGAGGATAGATAGATTAGATGAGGGGTAGCAAGATCCTTGCAATTTGGACCATCTTATCCTTTTAATTTAGCTTGTGCTTAACAACATAATAAAGGAAGTTTTCCTCAAGAAACTAAGCAAAATATATGTATGTATAGAATATTCAGTAACAGTTCTCAACATGCTTGGTATTTTATAGTGGGACATTCTACTATTAACAAACTTTAATCAGCCCATGTAACGGTTAACAAATAGCTATTAGTACTTGCTCTTCGATGTTTTCGCATGGTGCATGAGCATAAGCACTGTTCTAATCAAAGTCTTTTCTTCCACAAAAATTACTGAATTGTTTTTTATAAAGCGCAAATCGTACAGGTAGGTGAAAAGCATTCTCTGAGGACATCAATCTGCTGCAATTTTTTCCATGAAGTTATATTCAGGAATAAGCAATATGTGATCCTGCATTATATCATTAAATAAGGCCCAATATTACTATGGAAGCCATGATTGATTCTCCAAGTCTATTTACTGTGGTTCTTCAATAATTGTGTGCTAAGGTTTTTTGTCATTTGTTATCTTGACATGTCAAACTCCATCGTTTTGATAATTATGTTACAAGAAACAGGAAAATAGGCTGGTTAGAGAGATCTAAGGAGAGGAAATAAAAGAAATCGGCAATCTTCTTTCTGCGGGTATTTGTGTGTGGGTGGTGGGGTGGGGTTGGGGGGGGGGGGAGGGCGCACTAGTTATTTTGCATATCCATGACTTGAGGATGTAACAATATGAACTGTTACAAGGTGGTTTATAAAACCAGTAACCAAATAGGACAAGATGAAGACAAATAGGACCATATGCACAGAAGACAACTCAAGTAGGATGACTACCATTACAATACAAAGTACAGGCTAGTGTAGTCCAAAAATAGGATACACTAAACCTCTTGACTTTTTTACTTTATCATACTTCAAGATGTTTTGGACTTATTGTTGTTCTGGTCTTTCATTGCATGCAGCCATATCTTCATGAGTCACGGCATCTTCATGCAGTGAATAGAGTGAGAGGGTCCGGAGGACGGTTTCTTAGCTCAAAGAAAGTGCATCAATCTGATCCAAATAGTTACCCTACTAACTCAACTTATTCTCAAGACTCGGTTGAGCTTGAAAATTCAACTTCTGCTTTCTCAAGTGTCCGGAAAGATGTCAACAATGGCGCCAGCATCCAGCAGCAGCCTGATCACAGGGCCTTTGGTGTATCCTCTCATATGGCTATTACCATGCAAGGCAATGGGACTCAGCAACGTGCTCCAGTTGTCCGGTGATAACTTCTAACTGAACAAAGATAGTCACCGGCAGGCAAATCATCCTTGGCTTTATCCTTTAAATTAAGTACCTCTGTTTTTTGTAAGTGTCAAATGGATTTCCACTGTTGTAATAGTGAATTTGGTTTGTTAATCCTAGATTTGAACCTAGATTATGGAAAGGAAGTTTTTTGTTCTGAATTAGTTGTCTGTTTTGCTGCACGTCTGCACCTAGCATGAAATGGTGTATGCAGTGGAAGTTGTTCATGAAACTGAAAAGAAAAGAAACAAAATGTTGCTGTGTATTGAGTGGAACAAGATGTTGATGTATAATGCCAAATTTTATCAGAAAAAGTTGTGCAATGTGTTCAATGGACTTTCTTGAATCTGAGCTAGCTTGAAAAGTGTTTTGGAACTACTTAGAGAGGATGTAAAACATTTTCCTTGGATTGTATTAGTATCTTAGAAACCACACATTACAATATTGTAATGTGTTGTCGGCAGCGGAACTAGAATTTGAACTTTATAAATTCTAAATTATAAATTCTATATTCTAGGATACTGACATTAGGTGTTAGTAATTGAGTCATGAATTTCTCATTACAAATATGTGGTTTGAACTAAAACTATGAGTTTGGCCGAACCCGTGCATAACCTTCCAGCTCCGCTCCTGGTGTTGGTGCTTCTATAAGATGGATGATGCATCATCTATATATTGAAGGTAACAAGTGGCGGATCAAACAGTAGGTTCGTAAGTTCGGCAAAACCCTGTCATTTAACACCAAATCTTATATATATGTACAATAAAAAGTATAAATAGTTAAATATACATCTGAGAACCCACTTTCTCAAGTATAAATTTGAGACCCACCACTGAAGTTGAGCAAGGGTGAGGTCCAGGACAGATTGGTTGTTTTGACAGTTAAAAGATATACTCGGCAAGGACAAGCATATTGCGAACAACAACAATGTAATAAAGGAGTAACTTGAGCATAATTGATTTGAAATCAAATACAACAAGGAAATTAGATTTGTGATTGCACTTACTAGGAAAACTGATGCTTTTCTAAGATATTATTATTACTACTCTTCAACTGCCCATAAACTACATATTTCTCCTGCTACATGGGGATAAATCAGTCAAATACTAGATGATAATTCACTGATACAACTTCTGAAGCTCATCCTTAAATTTAGCCTTGAGGGGTTCACGCTTCAATTTGAGAGCTGCAGTAACTAATCCAGACTCGGGTGTCCATGGCTCGGGTATCAACTTGATCTTTGCAGGAATCTCAAATTTGTCCAATTTTGCAGCTTTGCCTACCTGCATTTCAGTCACATTACCTACATATTTAGCACTCTATAGTTGAAAACTAGTCACAAATTATTTCCGCGAAAAATAGATATCTTTTGCTTCTGGAGAGTAAATCTGTTATTGGCAAGAGCATATAACTCATTCACTGTTTGAAATGACAATGGTAGCATTCTTCAATTAAGTTTTCTTGGATGTTATGTCTTATCGTATGTAGAGCTGAACACCGAGCTATCAGATGCCTATATACAAGGGAGGTTCATTTTCAGTAGGATCGTCGTGATTATAATTGGCATGAAAAAGGAGACAAACCTTTGAAAACGATTGCTGGATCTCATTGACTGCTTCGACTTTGTTGCATAGATCGGAAAAAGCTCTGTGCTCGATACCATTTTCTTGCGCCCATTTCTCAAGCACCTTTTGTGATGGAACAACTAGTGCCACACAATAATTGTGGAAGGGGTCTGCATAGACCATTATGTTATCGACATAATTGCTTGATAAAAGTGCTGCCTCAACCTGAAATGAACATTAATTCATCAAACTATTGCCAGAAATCAAGACTTAAATTGGAGAACAAATTCGGTAAGACAAATTTGAAGCAAGAAATACCAAACTCAGATCAGAGGCCAAAATAACAGAAAGAAAATCCCAGTAAATATAATATAAAGTTTTCATAATGCCTGTACTGCCATTGTATAATACACAGTTGCATGGAGCGAGCATCCAAAATAAAAAATTATACATCCACCACCAAAATGAACTCGGAAGTCACAGACAGATGCACAAAATCAAACCAGATTATGTTCATAGTAGGGCCAGGCAAAGCATTAAATGTATATTTCTGGAAAATGACGTGATGAAGGGAAAAAGAGAATGGTGAACGCCGACCTATCCAAAATATATAAATGAAGAAGTAGATACCTTTCCAAGTGAGATATACTCCCCGTGCTGAAGTTTCACAATATCTTTCTTTCTATCAATGATTTCAAGGCATCCATCAGGATGAAACCTTCCAATATCACCAGTGTAGAACCAACGCATGCCCCTCTCATCAACCTGCATCAGAGACAATAACGGCATAAACAGGCTTGTGTTATAAACAAATTCAGTCCATTTACACAAGGAAAATCTTAGTACTACCTTGTACACCTCATTAGTTTTGTCATCATTGTTGAAGTAACCAGCAGTAACACTGTTCCCACCAACAACTACTTCTCCCCGAGGCATTGGCTTATCAACAATTCTGTAGCCTCCTTCTTCCCAGGAAATAAGCTGTATTGTTAAACACAGGACATACTAAGCTCAGGAAACATTTATGATATTATCCTTAATTCTTAGAATGTGATAAACACAAGGGTGAGAAGACTGGTCAGGTTTTTGTTGAGTAAAACTCATAAGCTTTAAAAAGGGAAATGTTTGACACTTGCTAATGCAGTTTAGGCAACAGATCAATTTCAAACAGGAAGCTGAATTCTCTTATGTTTGAGAAATTAATTGACCAGTTGGTATTACTCTTCTAAGTACATGAACACTAATTTCCCTGGAGTCAGATTATTTTGTCCACTGCATGAAATTCCATCAAATGTATCTACTCAGAACAACTTCGTTTAATAGTTAGCATATAGATCTTTTAACAAATGATTGAATGTAGCAGATGGTCTCAAAAGAATTCTATAGACTGGTTATGAATCGGACAATCCCAGATTATCCATACGTGAGATGTTATCAATCATTTTACCAAGAAGTACCCACCATACCTTTATATAGGAACAAGGAAGAGGTGGACCAACACGACCAACAGAAGGATCATCCGACTCGGAAAAGGCAGCTCCTGCAAATGTCTCTGTCAAGCCATATCCCTGACCAATAGGAGCTCTGCAGCAAATGATTATAAAAATTTAAGCAGCCCATCCAGAGAGTAGTGATGAAAAAAAAAGGAACGTATTCACTCTGATATTACAAGTAAACTGTATTCAGAACTTCCTAACGTCAAGAAAGCGGAAAAGTTACCCCATACAAATGTTGATAAATCTTTGTGTATCTCCTGACAAAGGAGCACCACCGCAAAGCATGAAACGGATATCTCCTCCGAGTACTGATCGTATCTTTTTAAAAACAATTACCTCCCATAATCGTTTCTCTAGACCCCATGCTCCAAACCAGCTACCTTCCATAGCGGCCAATTGGCGCTTAAAGGCAATATTGAAAAGTTTCTTGGCAGATCCTCCCTTCTCCTCCACCTAGATTAAAAAAGACATAACCAAGAGATTAGTACCTCATTTGAGGCCCTATACTCCAACTAAAATATGCTGCAGCTCAAACCTTCTTTATAACACCATCCCTAACACGATCCAGAATGGCTGGAACGGCGGCCAATAAAGTAGGCTTTAAAGCGGAGGCATCTCCCTGTGTCCCTTTCATGATTTTATTTGATGTATCTGTCAACGTCAGAGCCGAGCCATAACCAATTGATGCACCGGCAGTCAACATAACAGTCTGCAGGACCAGAAGTGCTCAGAACTAAAACAATTTTCATTGCTACATAAGGACTCAAGGAAACAAAAACAAAACAATTTTCATTGCTACATAAGGACTCAAGGAAACAAAAACGATACATAAACTCTGAAGATTACCTCAGCAGCTAACTCGAAAACATGAGCTAAAGGTAGGTATGCCAAATAGACATCACTGCTTCTAAGTTTTGGAATAACAGTCGTAACTGCAGCTGCAGTGGCTACGATATTGCCATGAGTTATCATGACACCCTAAAACATAAAAAAAGAGCTTAATTGAGAACACTTCAAGCAAACTTTTTTTAACAAACAAAGAGGTTAAAAAAATTAAGTTTGACTAAACTCAAAGCCAAAAGAGAACAAGTATTGAAATTTTTTTCACTGAGGAAAAATTATTGCATTGGAGATAGACATCTAGCGTACAAGACTTATGAGATTGCATTATGGCAAAAGTTAATGCCCATTTTCTTTTTTCTCACCCGGTTGAAGCTTTTTTAGTGTAAATTAAGAGGATTGGAAGAAGAAACATTTTCCAGGACTAGGGTTGAACTTTTCCTAAGGGAAAAAGGCAAGTGTGTACCGTGACTACTTTGTCTTTGAACAGGCAGAATGCTCTTATAGAATCTGCTATAACAAAGTAGCATTAAGATTTTTTGTCCTAACAAAAGCTAGAAAAGAAAGGAACTCGCTTTACTCCAGCCATGAGTTCTCGCTTTTAGAGGGAATTCAAGTGAAATCTAGTATAGGGATTTTAAGAAAACACCTTAGCGATCAATGGTTAAAGATGGGTATAATGAAATACTATTTGGGTCTTGCAAAAGTGATCAGAGACATCTCCGCCTATACATCTTTACGGAATAAACTCTATTCATTGCATTAACCAACGAGCTTTTACCCGTGGAGCCAAGATTGATGAGCCATATTTTATTGTTCAACTTCAGCCTTGTAACCATTAAATAACAGAAAAGATCTGGCCATTTGAAAAGCTCTGATACTCTATCCCATTGAGGAATCGAGAAGATATTTGGTTGTGTGTCTCCTGCATAGCTTAAAGTTAAATATCATATCAGAAGGAAAAATTAAAAGCAAGTTGCACCATACCTTAGGCATTCCTGTGCTGCCACTTGTATACATGATCACCGCAATATCCTTCTTTGTAGGCAGTATTGGCTGAATAGGACTACTTTTACCCAGTTTTTCAACTTCAGAGAAAGAAGTAACCTTCCAATTGTCGATATTCATAGAAATGCTTGAATCTATTGCAGTCTCATTGTCTTCAAGATATATGACATTCTTGATGGTTTTCAGGCTAGAACCAATTGCAGCCAATTTTTTAAGTTGCTTGGCGTCACAAATCAATGTGGATGCTTGAGTCTGTCAATGACCACAATTGAATTCAATTCATCACGTCACTGGCACCTCGTGTTAATCTAGGAAAAAAATAATTCAAATTGGCCCACCTCATTTAACGAGTGTACAAGTGCATCATCTCCCAAAGAAGCATAAATAGTAACAACAGTGATATTCTGGCGGAAGCATCCCTGAAAACAATAGTTTCACCTATTAAAACTTATTGCACTCCTGCAGTGATGAGATAACGAACAACTATAGTAATTATTTCAATTTTAACTGGGATTAACTTGAATACCTGAAAGGCGATAAGCCACTCCGCACGAGTTTCAGAGAATATAGCAGCACGAGTCTCCACATCGTGACCCAAATTAACAAGTCCAGAGGCAAACTTGCAAACACGATCAAATGTTTGCCCATAAGTCTCCCACTGATACTTGCCCAAGTGAAGTTTCTCAAACTTCCTTCCGTCCCTCGCCGTTACAAAGTCCCGATTAACTAGTTTTCTAGTTCCAAGACAGTGCTTACTCGAATGCTTTTTACAGGACTTCTCAAATAGAGCTGCCATAGTTGTAGCCCCTTCCCATGGAACTTCAACTAATTTGGCCGTTTTAGCGTTGCGCATCGCTAAACCTGCCTCACCACCAACTTGAACAGGAACTCCTCTCTGTTTTGCCTTTTTCTTCCCCATAAGTACCAATGAGAGGAATAAAGGTATTACAATCGCAATTACAAAAGCACCAACAAACCCAAATGACCATTGGTCTTTAAAGAAGGAGACATAACTATTGCTGGCCATTCTATCCACCACATTCATATTTGGATTACTTCCTTCAAAACCTTCCATTTTATATGATTATACGGTTCTACCCTTACAGAATAATCTTCAAAATAGAACAAAGAGATACCTAAGACATAATACATAAATCAGTACCATAGTTCACTGTCTGCATGCAACTAAGAGCAATACAAATGTGGCATTTCGGACAAAAAGGCATTCCCCAATGACATGAACCAATTAATGCAATTAGTGTGGCATTCTCTGTCCAAAGAAATACGTCAAATGAATGACCAATGAGCTAAAACACAAAACAAACAAAGATATGAGCCTTATAAGCAAAAATTCATGGCACTAGGGCATTGGTCCAATGGTAAGAGCACAACACATGATATGTGGGTTAGGCGCACGTCACGGTTTCAATCTTGTCATAGACTAAAGCTTGGAATTTAGGTGTACCAGTATAGAGGGTGGGCCAACCTCCACCAAGTTCCGAACCGCGTGCCATTCGGCCCTTTAGAGATTTCTTGATTATCAAAACAAGTTGTATAATTCAAAACAATATAACACATATACAAACAGCAACTATGGCTCGTTCCCAAACAAGTTGGAGTCGGCTATATAAGTACTCAGTGACCATGTTTACCCAATTAATTCATATAAAAATAAACATAGAAATAAAAGGTACTAGAAGTTCTCTATATTTAACTAACATAAAACACCATAAAAACAAATCATCAAATTGCAACGAAATTACAACATATACTTAAACTAAACATCGCACCCACATAACTTCACAACACATTTTATTTGTTTAAAATTTTTGGATCAACTTTGAACATAAGAAAATGATCATCTATAATATATAGTGAAATTGGAAAATTTACGAAAAGATTACCTTGAGGAGACTTTTATGAATGTATAGAAGTGAAATAAAGCTGTTTTCTTTTTTTCGTGTGCTTTTGTTGGTTTTTGAAGGTTAAGTCATGCAAAATGAGGAAAGTTGATGAAAAAATTTCAGTTTCCAGAAGAATGGATTTATTCAGTTTGCTGTTGAAATATATATAAGGGTGGATTTGCACGGAACTTTGTGTATTTGCGTTATAACGCCGATACTTTTGAGTACTGCAAATTCACTCCCGAATTTTGTAGAAGTTTTTCCAATTATTCTGTTTCTTGCTTTTTTTTTGTGTTAGGATTCACGCACTAAATCAATATTATCTTATCATATGGTGCAAATAATAAATTTACTCCCTCCTATTTACAATATAAATAACTAATTTACTTTTTTATTTTGGTTCAAAATAAGTGTCTGGTTATGTAATCAAGAAAGAATTCAATTTGTTTTTACAAAATACTTAATTTTTATTTACATATTCCTATAAAGTTTTCTTACTCCTTGCATTAAATGTTTAATTAGGATTAGTTTAGTTTTACGTAGTAGATATTTTTATATAAAATATAATATTATTTTAATAGACGTATTATTGTGAATCGGAAAGACTAATGATCAAGCCTCTCTTGTCTAAAGAGCACTATTGAATGTAATGATGATGTTAGTTTCCTTTTAATATACTTTAGTAATATTTTTCCGTTCAATTTTACTTGTTTAAAATGAACTTTGTACTCATTTAATTTATTTATTTTAAAAGTATATATTTTACTCTCTCTTCCAAGTTACTTGTCCACCGTTGACCTGACGCACCCCTTACTAATAATTTTATTATATCATCCCTTTTTATTATAAGTCGGAAAATAAATTAGAATAAGAAATAATTAACAAGAAGGGTAAAATAGATATAAAATGATAAATTATCCATTGATTTCTCAAGATAGACATATACTTTTAGTATAATGGACAAAAAAATTTAAACTTAGGGACTATCATAATAATAATAATAATAATAATAATAATAATAATAATAATAATAATAGCATTTCAAAAAATCTTGGAAGTTTAGGGGAATAATTAGTAATAAAAGGTAAAAAAATACATATTTTTTTTATTTGTTAAAATGGACAAGTAAAATGAATTTTGGCTCAGAAAAAAGGGGGGACCCTGAGGGTATCTCTAAGGGTGCACTATTTTTTTGCACGTAAATTTAAATTTGGTGTAAAATTTGGTATTGTTTTGCTCCAATAGAACACCAAATTTTGCACCATCACAGTGTGTGAATAGTGTCACACCAAATTTGATTTATTATTATTTTATTCATTTTTTTGGGACTTTTAATTTATCATATATTGTCTATATAAATAATTTTTATATTAAGATCTTTATAATTTTAATTTTATAGCCTATATTTTTGATATATTAATTTTGTATATATTATATTTATATAAAATTGTAAGTTAATTTTATTATTATAACTGTATAAAAAGAAATATAATTATTATTTAATTATCTTTTATCATGATTTCGCTTTTAGTTGATTTATTCTTTAAAATAATTTTATAATAAATGATTATATAATTGGTGAATGTGAATTATATGTGATGAGTATGAAAAAAAGATAGAATTTTGTTTGAAAGAAATAAAAAATAAAGTTTAAATAGAAGATAATAATATAATATAGAAGAGAGAGAAGAATTTTTGTTTTTTTGGTGTAAAAAGTAATATAATGATTGAAATAAATTTAATATTATACCATTTTGACGTGAGATTT
This sequence comes from Nicotiana glauca, assembly GCA_026770625.1. Taxonomy (NCBI): domain Eukaryota; kingdom Viridiplantae; phylum Streptophyta; class Magnoliopsida; order Solanales; family Solanaceae; genus Nicotiana; species Nicotiana glauca. The sequence goes on from MU712769.1 coordinate 44,124, forward strand.
CGTCGGGAGGCCTTCCAAATTTGTGTCTTCGAAATTGATGCCACCTTTGCATTTCTTAGGCAATGTGGGACTGACAAATGTCAGAATACCCATATCAGTATTTATGTGACTAATAATACAAGTTGCACCAGAAGCTACAGCCACATGGCTTTCAATTTATGATTGTGGCACGTACCTCTATTGTATATTGAGGAGGAGCGAAAATAGAAGTCCGGTCCGATCGAATTTAATAATTTTTATTTAAATCGTGTATATATTAAAAAAAAATGCTAAATATATGTACATTAGATTTAAAACTCTTGATATTATATCATTTGAAATCGATGTTCTAAAATCAAAATGCATAAAGCTAAAACTCTCACTTCGATGCCGTTTCTTATTCTATTTGACACCCGTTACGTTGTTTTGATGCTCGAAAATGAATAATTGTAGCGTGAACAACAAAGAGTTAAAGCTTAACAGTATTTGATTACTTAACATAAGGAGTGAATCTGGTTCTACTACCATCTTAAGAGTATCATAAGCTCAAATTAATTCCAGTAACGAGTTCATGAATTGAGAATTATCTAAATTTATATGAAGATGACTACAATCTATAACCTAACTAACGTGGGACTACAACATGATCTTTGTTTTGCTAAACGAGTAGTACCATTGTTTTTAGTTTTTACAATAGATTATGGGTGTAAAATGGAAAGGGTTGGACTGATTTTGAACGAGTCAAATTGTCTGAGTTAATAAATGGGCGCGTTATGAATTTTGGGAGGGTCAAAATGTACTGAGTCAATTAACGGGGAGAAATTAAAAAATAGTCAGATTTACAAGTGGTCATTCAAAAATAGACATATTTACAAAAGTCATCAAAATTTAGTCACTTTTCATGTAAAGATAAATCTGAATGAAAATACTGTTCAAAATTCGAAAAATACTCCAGTATAATACACTGGAACTCCAGTATATTATACTGAACTGGTCTCTGTTGCAGCAAAATAGTGGTTATTTTTCAATGACTTGGCAAACGCTGACTATTTTTGAATGATCAGTCCGAAAACTGGCTAGTTCGTGCTATTTTGACCAATTAATGGGCGACTAATGCCCCAAAGTTACTTGGGTTGAGATGTGTTAGGTCAACACGGACTAAAATTTGGGCCATAGCCAAATCGTCCAACACTTACCAAGCTTTAATTAATATGTGTTATTTGCTTATGAATAGTTTACTTACCAAATAATACTTCTTTTCATTCATTATGGTCATATATATAACATATAAAATAAAATAAAAGAATTATTTTAAAAATATTTTAGCAATGTTAATCATGAATTAATTTGGATTAAAATAAGCTCAACTTTAGTGGGGATGAGTTGCGTGATGAGTTTAATAGTGGGCGGCAACTCAGCCTCGAATTTAGAACAGTTAATCACCTTTTTCTTGAAATAAATTTAGGCTTAAATTGCCGCCCCTAAATTAAAGAAGTAAAACCTATCAAACAACTTGCTTCATGAGTTTAGGAAAGTTAATTACCTTTTTTTTTTTGCAATTAAATACAAGGCTATAATTGGTAACTTTGATGCTAGAGCTCTTTTTATTACTCCTTCCTGTCCAAAATAAGTGATTTTTGGGTTTTTTCTTGTGGTCCGAAATAAGTGATTTTTCCAGATTTCAAGAATGAATTAATTATTTGTTTCCTACGTTATCCTTGGAGTAAATAGTGTTGGAATATGTATTAGGAGTGTTTATGTGAGATAATAAGGGATAATATGGTCAATTTCATTGCTAAGTAATGCTAAAAGGTGAATTTCTTAATTGTGCGAAAACATCCAAAAAAAATTACTTATTTTGGACCGGAGTGAGTATTTGGTTAAATGTCAGGACTATTAATGCGGAGTAAAGTTACTCATTATTGGACAACCAAACCACTGCTGGTGCTGGCATTGGAATATGATATAAAGAAAGAAGTTTTTCTCACTTTCCGAGGTCAAAAATCCTTTAGGTATTCGAAAATAAAAACATACGAGAATTAAAAGCCACCAACTTCCAACTTAACATCCACTATTCGATGAAGACGAGAATGGCTTTAATGAGAAATTCTAATAAATGCTAGATAGACAAACGACTTCACTTTTCAAAAAATTCTTTTTTTTTCCCTTATAAATAAAATAATTAGAACGTCTCACATTCTAGTTCTAGAAACTTATTTATGTCTAGTTAACCAACCTTGGTTAAATGTGTTGGAATCTCAACGACACAGTTGCTCAAGCAAAAATGAAATGCTTCTTTGGTTAAACATCTGCTTGAAATCTTTGATAGATAGGGCGCCTGTGGTTTCATATTTGGATTAACTTCTGGAAACGAATCAAACGAAAATAAAGTTTAGGACATGAAAATGCCATAAAAGGAGGAAAATTGAGCTTCTAATTCAGTATATTTTCTTCAAAGATGTTAACATGCAACAAAAAAGGAGCCAAAGATTTTCTTGATACATCATTACATCCTACGGACATACAAGCATGAAATAGATGATTAGCTCACCACAATCAAGAGTACTGATAGAACGATAAACTCTTGTCATCAGACACACTTGCAAGCATACAAGACCGAACATCAGTCCTTGATGTTGGTCCAAAAGCCACAGCCCAAACCTGATCTGTATGGTTGGTCAAAGTCTGTGTAGCCGCTCTCATTTTAAGATCCCACAGCCTAACCGTCTTGTCACTTGACCCTGTTGCAATTGCTGCTCCATCTGGGGAGACGTCAACACTCAGAACCCAGCTTGAATGACCCGACAAAGATGTTAGCAAGGTTTTACCCTCAGCATCATATACATGTACATGACCATCATTTGATGCTGAGAAGAGTATCCTTGAATCATGAAGTGAAGGTGAAAACACGAGAGACCGAACAGGCATGCTATGGCCTTCTAAGAAGTGAAGGAATTTGGCACGTGCTACATCGAAAACAGAGATAGTCCCGTCAACTGAACCACAAGCAAGAAGTCTACCATCAGGATTCCATGCAACTGAAAGGACAAATTTCTTGTTGCTGCTTTTCTCAGATGGTTGTGCGGCGGCTCCTTGACGAGGAATTGACAGTGTGGAAATAAGTTGCCACTGAGTAGTATCCCATAGCTTGACCGATGAACTACCACCACCAGCTGCTGCCAGAGTGCTACCCTGGAAAGTGTGAGAACCATAAGGGGGCGACCTAAAACTTTCCATAAAGATGTGTGCAGGAAATTTAAATTCTAGAAAGGAAGCATTGCTTTATCACAAACCTTGAATACCATAAGACAATGGATCAAGTAACATACATAATGGCAGAAGCAAGTCGTGATGTATGATGAGACAGGTGTCAAAATCAAACAAGATGATACATGTGGGAATGACAGGGAAACATCTAAATGCTCCATTTAACTCTTATAAAGGAAAGAATCACAATTACTGAAGACCATGTAGAACATAATCAAACAGAATTTCTTATTCTTTTTATTCTGTTTTTGATAGGTCAATTGACCCAAACTTGCTTAGGACTCAAACGTAGTTAAACTGATTTGATAGGTCAATCAAACAAAGTTCCTCTTTTTTTGTCTCAATCCAATAATATAAGCAGATCCCAGCTATTTCAGTATCAGTAAGTTACACACTTCTCTGTTGCCATTGTGATTCCAACCACTTGCGTCCAATTACATGAACAAACCTTAAAGGTAAGTATGAGGAGAGCACCAAACTGCAAAGCAAATTTACAACAAAGACAGCACGAAGTACTGGTTGACACAGAGTGTGTTCTTAATAATATTCACCACTTCGTCAAATAGGTTTACTGTTTCCATCAACATCTCAAGAGCTAGATCTTCATTACTCCTCACAATCAGGAATCAGTCAAGAAGAATTTAGGGATCCAAATCCTTCTACTTAGTATGGATATTATGGCCTTCTAACAACAGCAAGACATTCCAAAGAGCCATTTTAATTAATTTTTTGAGGGGTCTACACATTGAAATCTATGAGGAGTTTTAGCACCACAGGACATCAGCTAAACTAGTAAAAGCAGTTATTACATTTCAAAAACATGAAAATAGGGGACCCCATATCGTTACACTGATTTAAAGTATTGAGCTAGATATACCACAGGCTGACATTTACACCGAGCTCCTAATGAGAGTTTAATATAGCAATGCAATTTACAAGCATAATTCCCAAACCTTAATATCAACTCCTAGGACAAACATTAACAGTTCACTTAGCACTAGAAGAATAAATTATATTTGTCCAACAGCCAATCAAAAAGATAAGGGAAAAGAGAAACTACTGGATAATCGACTACCAGTAAACATCAAGCAATTTAATCAGCTAAGCCTCAACTTCAAACTAGTTGGTCGCCTATTAAAATCGTCACTGTCAATTCCGCTTGGTACTGGACCTGACCATATCATTCAAATACAGGTGAATAATCCGTCTCTTAGGACAAATATTTTAGTTCTTTTTTTTAAACAAAAGGTTCTCTTAGCACTAGCCACAGCACTTTGTTCTAGTGGTAAGAACACAGTTTGTGATGTTTGGCTATTTAAATGGAAAGCTTGAGGATTTCTCAGTTACAAAAAGAGGTCTCTTAGCACTACCATAAAAATCTCTAACCAAACCGATTAAAACCTAGTAAAGACTATAACTTTTATGCATAAATGTTGAATGAAAACACAATAAATTTTCTATTCCTTACTTACATTGGGACTAAATTGCAATTGCCAGACTTCGGAAGGAGGAGCTTCGAGAGTAGCAATGGTCTCATTAGTATCAACCTCAAACACTCTAATAAAGCTATCTATAGAAGCCGATGCCGCAATTCTCCGAGTAGGATGAGCTGTAACAGATACGACGCCGAGGCAGTGACCGGTGAAAGTTTGAATACAAGTGAAATTTTTCGGGTCCCATAGCCTTACGGTTTCGTCGAGACCTCCGGTGAGAAGTAGCACCGGAGATTCCTCCGTCGACGGAATCCACGCCGCCGTCCAAATGGAGTCGTCGTGTGCGTTTTGTACGCTGTCTAGTGGAGCTAATTTCATGGTGATTATTGGCTTTTGGTTAAAAATTAAAATGTTAAAACCCTAGGAATTTCGCAAACGGAGGAGACGGTTGAATTTTATGTGTACTTTTTGTTAATTGCGTCCTTTATGTTTTGATATTTTCATTTCGTTCCCGTATATTTGATATACGGGAAAGGACCAAATGCCGCCCTACACTTTAGGATAAGGTTTGTATAAAACCATCAAAAGTTTGGCTCATCACCAACTTTGTTATTACACTATTGGTCTGAATATTCCTTTGTTTTAAACGGGGACAAATATTTTTCTGGACTTTACGATAAAGTCTATATATAACTCTCGTTAAAAGTTTGGTCCATCACCAAATTTTATTGTAAAAATAGCACGGTATAGCCAGTTTTCGGACTGGTCAATCAAAAATAGCTAGCGTTTACCAAGTCAATAAAAAATAGCCATTATTTTGCTGCAATAGAGACCGGTCCAGCATAATATACCGGAGTTCGGTGCACTTGTGTATAAACTCCAGAATATTATGTTGGACCGGTATACTTTGCTAGCTCCAGTATAATATACTGGAGACTGGAGCACCGGTGCTCCAAACTCCAGTATATTATACTGGACCAATGTACTTGCTGGAACTCCAGTATATTATGCTGGAGTTCTAGTGTACTTATGATGTTCTAGTGTACTTATGCTGGAACTCCATCATATTATGTTGGAGTTCCAGAAGCTGGAGTTCCAGAATAAGTATATGCTGGAGTTCAAGTATACTTATGCTGGAACTCCAGCATAATATACTGGAGTATTTTTCGGGTTTTGAACAGTATTTTCGCTCATATTTATCTCTATATAAAATGTGGCTAAATTTCGATTACTTTTGAAATTGGACTATTTTTGAACGATCCGTTGTAAATCTGGCTATTTTTGAATTTCTCCCAATTTTATTTACTGATCAGTGTTGTAACTCTAAAAGGAATTTCATCATCTACCCATTTCCAAAACTTACATTTATGGCCCTGCGCAACAATTAGAATAAAATTATCGACAATTTTTATCTGCCGACATTATGAATGGTCAGTAAATAAATGGTGAAAGATGTCGGCAGACAAAAAATATCGATAATTTTATTCTAATTGTTGCGAAGGGACATAAATGTAAGTTTTGGGAATGGGTAGATGATAGAACTTCCTCTTAGAGTTACAGCACTGATCAGTAAATAAAATTTGATGATGGGCCAAAGGGTTATATACAGACCTTATCGTAAAGTCCAGGGAGGTATTTGGCTCCGTTTAAAACAAAGGGGGTATCCAGGCCAATAGTATAACGGCAAAGTTGGTGATGGGCCAAACTTTTAACGAGTGTTATATATATACCTTACCGTAAAGTCCAGGGGAGTATTTGGCCCTTTTCCGTTTGATATATATTTGGTTGAAACTTAAAAAAATTATTTTTAAGTATATTATAAAATAGTTTTGTAAGTTTAAGTTGTGTTTGGAAATGTATTTTACTTGAAAAAAATTAAAATTTTGTTTGTGAAAGAAATTTTGTGAGTGAAAGAAATATTTTCTCCTTCAAAATCTTTAAAAAACTGATCATCATATTCCATGAACAAACGATATTTTAATTTAATTTTTTTTTGCACAAAAATAAAAAATATCTTGTCCAAACGGGAGCTAAAATGTGATCCTCATGGGAGAAAAGCATACTCCAAAATCCTTTAAAATTTTGTTCGAAAGAATTTCAAACCATCGAAAGAATTACACTATAAATAATTTCTTGAATTAATGCTTGATAATTCTTTGAATGGTACTTTACAAGAAAATTATGAGTCATCGGTATTTATACTCGAAGATGGGATTTGCTTATTTGTAATTGCAGGACTACGTGTTGATACGAAGAAAGCAAATAGCGATTTTGGTGCTGTCTCCCTCTTCAGTTCCGAGTGAAAAACATGATTGTCGAAGCGTTTGCAATCAAAAAAGCTATAGAGAAGAAGATCCATAATGACCAAGGAAAATATTTATTTTCTCTAATGCGAAAGACGTAATAGACGTGTTGAAGAAAAATGCGAAAGCCACTTGTGATGGGGATGTAACTTGTGAACTTACTATGCTCATGGTCTGCTAATTCAAATCAAGTTGCATTTGTACTATTTTTGGAAATATTAATTCTATCGCTCATAAGTTAGTTATGTTTTCTCTCTAGGGAAATGATGTTCCTAAATCGAGTTGTAAATGATATGTACGTTCCTTTGAACATATCTTTAATGAATTAATAAAAGTCTTGTTTCGACACAAAAAAAATTAAAGGAAATTTGAAATATGCAAAGAAGATAATGAAGAAAAATGAAACTTTATGATATGTTACTCATGTTATTCCCTCCGTCCCATATACTTGTCAACTTTCCCATTACATGCCCCTTAAGAAATCTGTTTACCCTAAAAATGGGTAACAATTGAATTTATTTGTGGTTTTAAGGATACGTAATTTTACTTAGCTCAAATTGAGAAAATATGTAAATTGATATTGAAATTGACTGCAAATAAAAATAAAAGCAAATCAAAATAAACGTATGGCTTTGGCCCTCGAGCTAGGTCGCCCTCGAACCAAACGAGTATTCTACTAGGAAATATGAACAGAGCAACAAAGTATTGAAAGCTTAAGAGAAAGGTAGTATATTGCTTTGTATTACGTGAATATGATGCCTTTTACAAATGATCAGACCCTCTTTATATAGTGGGGGAGTCCTACCTTTGATAGAATTCTAAATACAGTAAGAAAACTCATGATTAGCTAATTAATCGGCCTCTTCTCGATACGTGCCGAGATTTCCGTCGCAATCCTAGCCCGATTGCGGATATTTTGGCTTCCTATTATTCGGCTCGATAAACTTCCCTCGATCTTGCTCGATCTCTATCCTGCCTGGTTTCAATCTTGGCAGACCTCGATCTCTAAGTCTCGAGCTCGGCGATCTAACTTTACACCGTGGTCCGATATAACATGGAGTCGAACCTTGGCCTGCCTCGTTCCAGGACAAGCCCGATTTTGACCGTATACAGGTAGTCCCCTCATTTCTCGGAGAAAAGATGACGAGAAACGATATGAACTTTTTCAATCCCATCTCGACGGGTCATGGCGTAAGCGACGAACCCGACCATGACGTGAGTGACAAGTGAATAATGAAACGTCCCGTTGATTTGGGTATCGAGGCATTAAATGCATATCAGTTGTTGTCGGCCACTACTGGTTCTAAACCGTCATCTTCAACCTATAAATATATCTTTCTTCCTTTGCCCAAACTTTATTTTTAAATCTTCTTCACTTTTATCTTCTAATCCTTCGCTTTCCTCAGAACTTTGCTCTCTCAGATCTTGGTGTTTCTTCGCCTGCCTCATCACAAAATACTTAAGTGCTCCTTCTCAATTTTCATTCTTCTTCATTCATAAAAGTAAAATGCCTAAGACTTCAAAAATCGTTCCACAAAAGGAGATTGTTTCATCGTCACGGTCGGTCGGCGAAGAACCATCGGCGGAGCCACGCCCTGAAGAGTTCTTTCCCAGAGGGTGTGTCATCGATTCCGACCTCAAGATTGAAAATTCTTCCTCGGTACCTGGCCGATGCGAGCCGGTATCAAGGTATATATATGTTCGATCCCTGATAACCTCCTCTCCCAGGTTAAAAAAGATTGCAGGTGGGATAAAAAACATGTGGTGGTGACTGCTCCCGAAGAATCAATCACCACCCATGTGGAAAGGTCCTTAAGTGTTTACACTTACCCCTTCACGTTGGGTTCCTTGGATCCAATTATCATAGATTTATGAAAGAAGTACGAGGTGACCCTCGGTCAGATTCACCCCTCTTTCTAGAGGATAGTGATATTACTTCGCTTCTTCGTGAGCAAAATCGACGGGTGTCCCTTCACCCTCGACCACCTCATACGCATGTATAGCTCCCGACTCTATCGAGGGGGACTAAACAAACTTACTTGATAGGCCACCATGGCACCTTTCTCGAGTATAGATGAGGATAAATACCGAGGTTGGATGGGTCGATTTGTTCGAGTGAAGACCTCGAACTTGATCTCGGCCGAGAGTATGCCATTTCCTGAGAAATGGAATATGAATCATAGTTATAACTCTGTCCTTCATTTTTGTTTTTTGTCTTTGTTTTATCCCTTTCTTTTCAGTGTTTTTCCATGCAACTATTGCTTGTATGCCGGGTGTGGTTCCCCAACTGGAGTACTGGGTCAAAGGCCTAGTTTTGCAGAAGACACATACTGAGCGCGCATGGCGTGTTTTGTCGAAGGGTCGATGGGAGGCCTGTAACCATGGTAAATTTTCCTTTCTGACTCAATGATTTGACCATTGTTTGAATTTCTCCCCGATTTTACCCATTTTCTTTTGTAGGTCTCGGTAAGGACGTGGCAATAGGCCCCCGTCTGGTGATGAAAAAACCCTTCCCCAACCATCCGTTCCAAAGCAGACAAAAGAGAAGAAGAGGAAAGGGGCTTCGAGTTCCATGAAACCGGATGAAAAGAATCAGAAAAAGAAGCAAGCCCATAAACCCAATGGAAACATCATCCATCTATTTTTGAACTCAATCCGTCTGTTAAGGGATGAGTCCGAAGAAGACGAAGAAGAAACCGGGCTAGTGTCAATGTTCAAAGAATCCCCAAGCTGGTGGGAGCTAAAACTGTTACGCCTCGACTTGATGAGCTCGAGGGGTAAGTCTCGGCCGAAATCCCCGAGCCGGAAAGAGTTGAAGACGCTTCTCCTCGAGGTGAGAAGGCTATTAAGAAGGCGGTTGATGCTGGTGTAGAAACCACGCTCGAGGCCCCCCGAGGTAAAGGCGGCGCCCCAAAAGATTACTTGATGTGATGGATGTCAGAGATTCTCCCTCGTTTCCTTTGTTCATTAAGTCGATGATCAAGGATGCTCAGGCGGTGGAAACTTGCCACGGTGAAAGGGTCCATGGAGCGAAAGACCCTTTTCATGGCTATTTTGTCGGGGTGAAGGGTGTCTCCAGCTTAGGTGATTTGGAGGTGCTGAGGAAGAGTTTAGGAATGATTGCAACTTATTCGGGCCCTAAGTTGATTGACCAATTACCGACCCCATGCATAGACCCTGATCGAATGCGATCGGTCGTTATTTCAGTTCTAGAGGATGCTCGGATCCTTTCTGCCCCCATAGGGGTGGCCAGCTATCTCTGGTTCTTGGTAACCAAACTAAAATGGATAAGGTGTAAGCCCCCTTCCTCTTCAACGAAGCTCAACAGGCGCTAAATCGGGTAATCCCATATTTCCTTGACAATGTCAATTCTTTGTACTTGTGCTTTGTTTTCACACAACCTCATTTTCTGTGCTTATAGGCATCGGTGCTTCAACACGAAGCCTTTCTCCGATTCCGAGGGGATTCTAGCTGGTATGAGGCCAAGGTCCGAGGGCTTACTGAGGAAAAAGATGCCCCCAAGCTTCATAGTGAGCAAAGAGAAGGGGAAGCTAAAGGCCTCCGGGCTGAGCTATAAATGGCTCAGAAAGAACACGCCGAACTGGTCGAGTAGGTAAGAAGAATCTTTCAAGTTAGTGACAGTAACTCGAGCGTGGTGGCTAATGGTTTGAATCCGCAGGTCCTACAAAAGCTTGACGTGATTGGGCAACTCTGTGAAGAAGGAGATGCATTAAAAACTGAGGCCGAAGAATGGAAGAAGAAAATGGATCCCCTAGCCTCAGAAGAAGAGACTGCCCGGGCCTAACTGGCCTAGGCTGAAATCCAGCTCTGAAGTATGAAAGAGAAAATCTTGGTGCAGGCCAAGAAAATCGAGGAGCTCCAGCTCTAATTGGGTTCAGTAGTTTCTGTTCCAGAGAACCTGATCATAGAGCTTGAAGCGGCCAAATCCGAGGTTAAGGCAACCGAGGCTGATGCTGATGTAGTGGTGGTTGTGTACCGGGATGGCCGCTCAGGTTCGAGCAAAGAAGGTTGCCGAGGCCGCTTAAGTTCGAGCAAAGGAGGTCACCGAGCATGCCAAATGTCAATCTCGAAGGGAGACCCTTGAGGAAATCCATGCTCAGGGCTTTGAACTCACAACTGAGATCGAGAATGCTAAGGAGATCGAAGCTGAAGCTAGGGAATTAGCTTATCCCAATGATGATGATGAATTTGGAAGCTTAAGCTAATCCGAAAGTGGAAAATACCCCTAGGGAGGAAATGACAGTCCCGAAGATGACCATACGACTTAGGTTTTTAAATAGTTTTTGTATTTTTGTTGAGGCCGCTTTGGCCTTTGTAAAGAACTTCCATCAGGCCGTGTTGCCCTTGTAAAAGGTTTTGATGAATATATATAACTTTTTCCCCTCCATGGCTTCTGAATCTATTGTCTTTTTGTTGATTTATAAAAAGGACAGAGTGCCTTAGATTATGAAGTTGTATTCGAAGGTCCAAGGTTGAGATGGTAAGGACCGATAGTAAGCACTTGTCACACCTTCTTTTTCACTATACCCGCAAGGGCATAGAGGAGTTTTTCCACTTAAAGGACAATCGGAACGGGATTTATTATTAATATTTCAGAGTCGCCACTTGGGAGATTAATGGTGTCCCAAGTCACTGGTTGAATCCCGAACCGAGGATACTATGACTCTGTTAATAGTCCGCGAACCAGAACTCCGAGTAACGAATTCTGTTAACCCGAGAGAAGGTGTTAGGCATTCCCGGATTCCGTGGTTCTAGCACGGTCGCTCAACTATTGTATTTGCTTTTATCTGATTTCAAAACATATTCTAACTTATGTGCCTTTTATTAGTAATCCGCTTTTATTTTCGTTTTAATAAGAATTGCAACGTCGTGAAAATGCGTCTCGAACCACGTCGCACCAGTGCACCCGTGATTGTCAACATATTTCGACTTTGTTGAGATTTGGATTTGGGTCACATCAATGTGCACCCATATTTAAGAAAGTAAGATTATAAAAAACGCGCTTAAAGTGACTAACATGTTATTATTTGGGGAGGGTCGTGAAATTTGCTAAACAGCCCATCCCGAAATCTAAGTATTTTGTATAAACAGTTATCGAGGGCCCCGCAATTTGTTTGTTTTGTTTAGCGAGGCTCATCTCGGTTTTTTTATTTAACAGGCATTTCCTAAAGTAAGCTATAATGTTCCATATTTATTTGTCCCTAAAGAAGAGGCCCTAATTAATTTTATTATTGGACCTATTGGTAATTTAGCACTACAGTCCAGCCATTGGGCTCCACAATAGGCCCAGCGAAAACGAATTAAAATCAAAAGGGACTGAATTGGCCAAAACAAACCTGGGCCTGATAATTTGAGGCCCAAAGGCTGGAGACCACAACACACCAGCTAATTTCTGAGCAATCTTTCATCACTAATTACTTTAAATCATTATTTCAACAACTCAAAATCCCATATTACCTATCTACTAGCGAGTTCTTAGTTATTATTAACAGTGAATTCAAATAAAACAAACAACAGTAGTACATATTCAATTGCAGGACACTAATTCACATTATCATGACTAAACTAGCATTCAACATTCAGAACTCTCAGGAATTCAGATAAACTTTATGGACTGGTTTTCAACTCTATTTTAACTGTTATTATGCATAAGGATCACAAACCTCTGAACCAAATCCTGCCTCAGCTATCCTTCCAGTTTTATTATTTAACAAATACGAGAAAAAAAAACAGGTTTAAAAACTGTGGCTAGTACAAACACACGAACTAAATTAACTATAGCTAATACTATTTTGAATTTTAGCAGTCTAAACAATTATCAAAACACAAGAGCCCTAACTAATTAACGGATTAATACTGATTGATTATCATGATAGTCCAAATAAGTCCCATTATACAAAGTAAACACAAATCAAAATCAAAGCTAACAAATACACATCATCTATGACTATCCTACGAAGATAGCTTGACTACATAAATTTCCGGAAAAGCAAATGGTTGATACATTTATTGCAGCATTTCAACTTCAAAGGTGTGGCAATACAAGGTTCAAATGTGTACCTGGATGTGGAATCAGAAGAAATGAGAGGTCAGTAACAGTAACAGAGGTCACCACAGCAGCACCAATTCAAACTGATCAGGGAGAGTTGAATAAACCAAACAAATTCCAAGCAATCAACCACAAAGCACTCGAAATACTCGTGAATAGACTCAAAAGGTTCCAGAACACCACAGTAACCCAAACTCAATCAAGACCAATTGAATTGAACCCAAAATTACTTAGAATTAGCTAGAAAAAGCTCTGAAACCAACAGCTTAACCACACCAGCCCAAAAATAGCTTCAATCGAACTTGAATTTCAAACTGACTATGCGTTTTCAATGTAACAGTATTTCCTGAAATTTTTTTTGGTTTTTTATAGATTTTCTACTATTTTTGATTTTTATTTTGAAGAAAAGCTGAGATCTACAAAGAGTTTTGATCTGAATTTGAATTTCAGATCTATGGAGTTTAAAGAGATTTTGGGGAGAATTTTTGGGTTCCAAACTTCTGATTTTTCCAGGGGTCTAAACTTGTTAGTGAAGGCATTAGGGGTGCCTTTTATAGGCAAAGAATGGGGCAGAAGATTCTGGAAGTTTTTACCCATTTTTCCTCCTTTTTAATTTCAGATTTTGACTATTAGACCCTAAATTAATGCTTTGTTATCCAAGTTACTGCATTAAAATGCAGAAAACTTACACTAAAGCCCCCTTCTAGAAGGTCCTAGGGTATTCTTTTAACTACACAATGCCTATACTACCCTTGTCTTTGCTTTGAATTTACCAATCTTAATAAAACTACCATTTCGTATGCCCAAACTACCCTGTTTGCTACCTGAAATTACTAAACCAGCCCCTTACCCCTAGTTAAGACCATCTTTGATTAGTCAATTAAACCTAATTGAATTGCTATTGAATACTAAATTGAAAGAGCAATTAAAATTAAGCTAAAAAATATTGAATTAATCAAACAAGAATCAAACACTACTCCAAACAGATTTCCAACTAAAATTTATCATGAAACGAAATCAATTTGCCAAATAACACATTTATCAGAATTGCCAAACTTTAACTAAATTATGATAAAATCTAACTACACTACCCTTTGAATCCATCAAAACCAAATATCAAAATTACCACAACTCAGGGACAATTTAAAAATCGAAACCAAATCAACATCACTGAAAATCAACAATGGAACAGAGACAACAAATCCAGTCAAGGCAGAAACCAACAATGGCATTGAAAGAACTAAAAGGAAAAAAGAATGAAGAAAACTTACTAAATTTGAGCCTTCATAACAACTTATCGAAATCAACTTCAAATTAATATTATACGTCTATTTCATAGAAAATAGACCTATAATATTAATCTGAGTTTACTCGATTTGAAAAATCAATCAAAACAGCCAGAAACGCGTGAACCCTAGATTCAAAATTCGTCCAATTTCAATGGGGTTTGAAGGGATTTGGTTAAGGATGAGGGGTGAGGGAGGTCCAGGGATTGTAGGGTGTGAATTTGGGGAAGTTTGGACGAACTAGGGTTTTTGGCCGGACTTTGGATCTAAGATTCGAGACAGATGGCTAGGATTTGAGGAAAACTAAGGGCAGATTCAGAAAGAGGATGAGGAGGAGCACCTAGGGTGTATTTTTTGGGTTCATCTGAGCATCGCCGCGCCGGCGACGATTTCCGGCCGGCGGCGTTAGGGTGGAGGACGGTGGTGTTATGCCGGTGATACAGAGATACATACGAGGAAGAAGCAAATGTTTTTAGGATTTGTGGACAGTTTTATTTAGTTGTTTGGGGTTGATGAGGGTCGTTGGATCATAGGCAACGTATGGCCAAGATCTAATCGACGCTAAACGGCGTCGTTTCATGTGGGTATGGGTGGACCGGGCATATGGTATTTGGGCTTGGGTCGGAACAAATTAAGGGGGTGCTTTTGGGCCTGAGGTGGTTTTTCTTTGGGCTGTCCAACACCCTTGTTCATTGTTTCCCTTTATTTCTTTTTACTTCTTTTTTTTATTTTTCACTTTGTATTTTTCCTAATTTTATATAAAAATGTAAAAATTAAAATAAAACCTAATTTATTATCAAAACTAAGCTAATTAATTTCTACAAAATTGATTAAATCCTATTTAAAGGTAGACTCAACAATTAAGAATTAAAAATGCAAAAAATAGACTATTTTTATTATTTTCTTTAAATTTTATTCCAAAAACAACTTAACCACTAACTAATCCTAAAACATGAATTTAAATCCTAAATTCAAATGTCATGCATATTTTTATATTTTCATATGAATTAAAATGCACAAATAAAATACAAACAATTAATAGAAAATAACACAAAATTCACAAAAGTGTAAAATAATGAAAGAGAAAATTATTTTGTTTGGATTTATTGGAATAATTTATATATAGGGCAAAAATCACGTGCTCACAGCTGCCCCTCTTTGCTCGGAAACATGAAGAGTTTTCGGGCAAAGATAAGTGAGCAAATACGAGCGATTTTTGCCCGTCCGAATATACCGTTTGACCGCACCCTGCTTCGGAGGTTGCCTACATATCCTTGGCTAAAAAGGAATCAGGTCAGTATAGTTCAGGAAGGTTTGGTAGCTGGTACTACCAGGAGCTGTGATTTCACTACTGTTGCTGCTGCTGCTACTACTGCTTGCTGACCTCCTTATTACACCGTGGTAAAACAAAAGAAGCTAGCTTAAGCTATGATCTATGAGTTACAAAAGATCCTATCTATGTCTTCAAACTTGCTCTTGTGTTGCCTTGAACTTGTATCTTGTATTCTTCCGATGGGATTCCTGTTGTTGCCTTGAATTGTGATTGGAGATGTTTTGCCGTTCCTCCGAATGATGTTTGATTGATGCAATTTGAAATATGTGCCTCTATTCTCCAGGCGGGCTCCTGGTCGCTGACGCTTGAGAAGTATTCCCTTGTTCTCCAAGTGGGCTCCGGACTGCGATGCTTGAAAAGTATTCCCTTGTTCTCCAAGTGGGCTCCTGACTGCAACAAAATAGACATCCAAAGAAAATTTTCTGTCCCAGTTTGGTGGCTGGGCACATCATGTTATCCAATATTAGAAATTAAAAGCTAAAATTTGAATTGTACCTCCCTTGTTCTCCAGGTGGGCGCCTGACTGCTGAAGCTTGAAAAATACTCCCTTGTTCTCCGGTTGGGCTCCTGACTGCAACAAAATAGACAAACAAAGAAAATTTTCTGCCCCAGTTTGGTAACTGGGTACATCATGT
>MU712770.1:0-34155 GCA_026770625.1 Nicotiana glauca
CCTACACATTTAACAGTGTAATAATAACAATTAATGATAGATAACACAGGCATGTATAGATGTATGAATGCAATGTAATGCACATGACCGCTGCGGCACGCAGCCCGATCCATTTGGGTACCCGCGCTCACTGGGGTGTGTACGGACTCCGGAGGGGCTCCTACAGCCCAAGTGCTATAATACTGCGGCGTGCAGTCCGATCCATATAATATACTACTGCGGCGTACAGTCCGATCCATATAATATACTACTGCGGCGTGCAGTCCGATCCATGTAATATACTAATGCGGCATGCAGTCCGATCCATATAATATACTACACCGGCGTGCAGTCCGATCCATGCATGTATATGTATATACTGCTGCGGCGTGCATCCCGATCCATATATCAGTCCAGAACATGCAAATGAGCCACTCAGGCAATGTCAAGTAATAGCTTTTAACTGAAAACATCAAAAAATGCAATTTAAGTCTTTAAACCTTAGCAATATGACTGCACATACCAAAATAATATTTAACTCAGGACTGAAATCATTTAATATGCTAAGTGTCATGAAAACAGTGATAATAACCCCTGCAGGGTTCAAATAACCGGCACGAAGCCCAAAATATGGCAATCAACCCAATTCAAGATGGCATCTAGCAAGTTTCAGTCAATTACGCAGTAAAATCCACAACCGGGACGGACCAAGTCACAATCCCCAACGGTGCTCTACCCCACGCTCATACCTGGCATGCAAGTTACCATAATACAGCGCTATGATGTGCAAATCCGGGGTTTCAAACCCTCAGGATATCATTCATAAGTAATACTCACCTCGAACCGGCGAAATCTCAAGCCTGCGATGCCTTTGCCCCTCAAATCGGCCTCCACGCGCATCGAGTCTAGCGAAAAACAGAGCGAATACATCACAATATGCAAATAGAACAACACCCAATCGAAAACAATTGAAATATAGCAAAAAATCTCGAAACTAGCAAAACCCGAGCCCCGGGCCTGCTTCTCAAAAAATTACAAAACTTACATTGCTGGATTCCTCGTCTCGCCACAAGTTCGTACTTATAAAATACACAAGAATCGGAGTCTATTTGACCCCTCAAATCATCAATTCAACCTTCTTAGGCTTCAAGCCCTAACTTCCATTTTTACCCTTTAATTCCTTGAATTTCAGTGTTTAAATCCTTGTTTTTATACCATAACAACATTATTCGAGTCTATAAATTCATACCTGATGGAATCCCCTTCGAATCCTCTCCAAATCGCCCAAAATCGCCTCTTCCCGAAGTCTAAAATGTTTTCTTAACTTCTGAGAATCGCGAACACTGTTCATTATAATACAGGTCCGATTTCCGCTTCTGCGGTCCCCTGACCACACCTGCGGTCCCACTTATGCGGCTAATTGACCACTTATGCGGTCTGACTTAAAACCATCTGGACCGCTTCTGCGATTCCAAGCACCGCTTATGCGGTTTCCCCTCGACCGCTTCTACGGTCTAAAATCCGCTTACGCGGCTAGACTTCCGCTTTTGTGGAATCCTCCTGGGATCCCTTTGGCCGCTTATGTGGCTCTCCCACCGCATCTGGTGAACCGCTTAAGCGGCTCCTTTTTCGCAGATGCGGAAACAACAGAAGGCTTAAGGATCTGCTGCAACACCAAGCTTCCAACTTCCGTTTAATCATCCGAATTCACTCGATGCCCTCAGGAACTCAACCAAAAATGCCAACACCTCCTAAAACATCATACAAACTTGTTCCAATCATAAAAACACATCCAACAGCACTAAAACCATCAAATTTCCTCAATCAAAGCCTAAGTTCACCCAAAACTTCCAAAACTTGCATTCGATCAAAAACCCGACCAAACGATGTCTGAATGACCTGAAATTTTGCAGACATATCCAAAATTATCTAATGAAGCTACTGCAACTCTCGGAATTCCATTCCAACCCTCAGATCAAAATCTCGCCTATCAACCGGAATTCGCAAAATTCAAACTTCGCCAATTCAAGCCTAATTCTACACCGGACCTTCCAATTCAATTTCGATCGCACTCCTAAGTCACAAATCATCACCCTAAACTAGTCGAATCATTGGAAATCCATTCCGAGCCCTCTAACTCATAAGTCAACATCCAGTTGACTTTTGCAAACTAACCTTCTCTTAAGGAGACTAATTGTCTCATTTCCAACCAAACTCTATCCGAATTACTTCAAATTCACCAAACACATATAATGAAACATATAGAAGCATAAAACGGGGAAAACGGGCGGAGATACATGAGGCGACGGGTCGGGTCGTTACAAGTTTGTATTCATTAGTAAGTATAATAAGGAAACGAGCATGTGGTAAGCCATGTTTTTGAAATTCTATAGTATAGATAAAAGCTGCAACTTTTTCAAAGATATTTCTTTTTAATATATCTGTTTTTAGTTCTTCTATCTTTGCCCTAAAAACTCGACTAATTAAATCAGGTCTGTTCCGTGCTTCGTCAGTTGGTAGCAAGTGCTCTTTTATCTCGGGCCAAGATGGGTTACAAGTCATCGTTATGAATAGATCAGGTTTTTTAAATTGTTGTACCAAATAAATAACATCCATGTAGCGTCGACTCATGTCTCTTGGTCTGCCTATAAAAGTAACAGGAAGGAATGTTTGTTTTCCTATATGTGAAGCGTCTCTTTCTCCAAGTCTTAAAATATCAATGAGTAGCATTTCTATCCTAAAGAGATCTAGTTTGAATGAAAAAAAGTCTAATATTTGTGTTTCAAGTTTTATGTGTTCATCTACTGAATATTGTTGAAATAATCTTCTAGAATGCAAAGTTTCATTTGTTTCATCTTCTCTCATTTGGAATTTATAACAGTAATATTCACGAACAGAGATATTATCTCTTTTTCGTTTTCCTTTTTCAAGATTTTGAGCTTCTATGTCAAGATATCCATCAACTGAACATATATTTCTAATACTTGGTAATTCTTCGAGTTCACAATAGGCTCGATGTTTAGAAGTATCTTTTGGTTGTATAATTTTTTAATGCCACAGTTCCATCCACTTTGATCATATGAAAATAATAGTGGATATTGTAGCGAATCATAACATCTGTAATAGCAGTTCACCATTTGAAATCTATTGCTATGAGTGTAGATTGGAATATGAGGTGCAAAACTAACTTCGGTGATTTTTTTTTCAACCCATATCCCTGCAACTTCTGATGTAGTGGGAAGATTGTATACACATTGATCCAAACCTGAGTCAGATTTAAGTGCAATATTGTAGTTCGATAGATTTGGAACATCTATTAGGGATTTTAAGAAAATGGAGTATGGATTAATTCTCAATATGTTCATTAGCTTTTTAAAGGGGCATTTCTAAAAAATTAAAATAACAAAGGATGTATTCTAACCTGTTTTTGAGACAGAAGAAGAGCTCCTAAGAGGAACATTTTGTTGTTGAAACTCAGTTGCAGTTGAAGTAGCGCCAAGAAAAGCAACATTCTCTGAAAGACTACTCCTTTTTGTATCTTGTCTTTTTGTTCGTCGTTGTAGTAACAATGCTTCTTTTTTTTGTTCGCAGATATTACTTTGTACGCTTCATGTCGCCTAAGTTTCATCTCAGCTTTTGATTTTGTGAAGCAAACATGTTTTCTTTTTTGTTCAGTACCCATTATTCCTACAAAACTACAATTATAAAAATTAAACACACGAAGTAAATAGAAATAGTTTGCTGGCAGAGGTAACATCTGAAGCGAATAGCATCAGATTAATAAAAAGTACTACTGAGACTCAAATATACGTGACTTTTATTTTCTGACCACTATATACAAGAAAAATTATAACAACATCTAATGGTTGTTTAATTGAACATGTAGATACTCCTCAATCATGAGAACTACAATAGCTATAAATGGAGCAACTTATACAACTCAACTGCAAGAGTATATTCACTATGTTTTTTTAAGAGGAAAATGATATTAATCAATTCCTGTACAAAGTATTCACTATGTTTCTTTAAGAGGTAAATGATATTAATCAATTTCTGTACAAAGTGAATCTTCGGTTTTAATTTTACTGGTAATAAGATTGTTGTCATCAACTATATAATATTTAACTTTTTTTTTGGTTTCAATTTTACTGGTAATAAGATTGTTGTCATCAACTATATAATATTTAACTTTTTTTTGTTATTGTTAATTACAATATTAACTTAATCAAAATTATTTTTGACTTATTCCCGATATCTTGGAAATATACTTGTCAAGAGAAGTTGAATCAAGAACTTAAATGTTAATCCTATAAAATGAGGGGACAAAATAGTACTTTCTTTATAAATAAAGAGTAATTTAGTAATACTAACTCACTTTTGTCTTCCTACAGCTTATATATACATAACGACATCAAAGTACAGAAGTTTGTCAAAGTATTAGCTTAGCTGCTTGCAAAACAGCTCAATGTCTACCAAGAAGTCCACCACCACAACCACCGTCAGCCGTCGGGAAGCTGAACGGAGAGCCACCAGCTGATCACGAAAGATGTCAGGTGGACGACGTGGCGTTGGTAGTTCCAGAAATAGACGACCTCACTTTACCTGTAATGACATTCAGAGCATGGTTTCTTGGACTGACTTCATGCACTCTCTTGATTTTTCTCAACACTTTTTTTATTTACAGAACTCAACCTTTAACTATTTCAGCTATTCTCATGCAAATAGTTGTGCTCCCAATTGGGAAATTCATGGCATCTACACTTCCTAAAAAGAATTACACTTTGTTTGGGAGATGGGGTGTTAGTTTAAATCCAGGGCCATTTAATATCAAAGAGCATGTTATTATTACAGTTATGGCCAATTGTGGTGTTTCCATTGGAGGTGGTGATGCTTATTCCGTTGGGGCTATTACTGTTATGAAGGCTTATTATAAGCAAAGCTTGAATTTCCTTTGTGCTCTTCTTCTTGTCTTGACCACTCAGGTATTTCAATTTTCTGTCCTACTTTTGCAACATAACTTAGCAGAGCACATAAACTGAAGAAAATAAATATTACTAATCTTTTAATACGCCTCATCTCAAATTACTACTATGTACTCTTTAGTTATCCTAAACAGTGTTCCCTTTCTTTTAAAAAGAAGTTCTCCTACTCAAGAAAATGAAAGTACAAAGCAGTTGCATAGGACCCATTTGCTCTATGCAGTACAAAACATTTTCAGAAATGAAAACTTATTCATTTTGTCTTTCATTCGTTTATTTAACATTCTTGATTACTTGTATTAAATAAATCCACATATTCTTAAAATCGCTTACAAATTTAATTGTTATCCATTTTAAGGATAAACAGTTTGGCGCCCACCCTGGGGATAAGGATAATAGTGGTGGTTTGACACAAATCTCCATAACACATTCTATTTTACACTTGTTCTTTAAGGTCTCAATTTCAGGTGAGCTTAAAAATGTCAAACTCCTAGTCTGCTCACTTGAACGTTGAGGAAGGATCTGGCCGTCATGGAGAAAACAACAATCTGGTGCCTAGTAATGAGGTGCCCTCTGCTGATCCCAACGGGGTCCTAATTGTAGACCCAGTCGATGCTAACTCACATTTAGCCCTTGACGCCAGCCTTCCTACCGACCCCAAAAATAGCATGCGCGGAGGAGCCTGACCAACAGCTCAAGGAGCACCCGAAGGCAAAGAAGACGGGGTCAGTCTACGATTGATCTTTGAAATATTGCAGGCTCAGTAGGTGGAAATACCACAGCTGGAAAACCAAAGCCGAGCCCCCAGTAGAATTGAGCCCAAACCGCCTCGGGAGAATACCCGAAAAAATGAGCAGATCATTAAAAGGCCGTTCGAAGCTGAGTCTGGTGTCAGCCCTGAAGTAATGAAAATGTAAGAGGCATTAACGAAACGAGTGGAATCTGGTGAAAAGAAAATCTAGGAAAACAACAAGAAGGTAGAGACATATAATTCCCGGGTTGATCAAATCCCAGAAATGCCTCCAATATTGAAGGGCCCAGACTCCAAGAACTTTGTCCAAAAGCCTTTCCCCCTGAGCGCGGCACCGAAACCAATCCCAAAGAGGTTTCGTATGACCGATAATCCAAAATGTAATGGAACCACAAATCCATATGAGCATGTGACCTCCTACACATGCGCCATCAAAGGCAAAAACTTGGAAGACGATGAAATTGAGTCATTGTTATTAAAGAAGTTTGGGGGAAACTCTGTTAAAAGAAGTGATGATATGGTACCACAACTTGTCCCCAAATTCAATTGATTCGTTCGCTATGCTCGCATATGCTTTTGTGAAGGATCATGCCAGGGCCATCAAGGTCGAGACCAGAAGATCGAATCTTTTCAAGGATAAACAAAGAGCCAACGAGATGCTCAAGGAGTTTGTATCGAGGTTTCAAATGGAATAGATGGACTGCCTCCGATTGCAGATGATAGGGCCTTTGAGGCCTTTACTTAGGGGCTCAACCCCCGAAGCTCCTTGGCTTCGCAGCAGCTGAAGCAAAACTTGGTAGAATACCCAATGGTAACTTGGACTGACATCCACAATAGGTACCAGTCAAAAATCAGAGTCGAGGATGACCAACTTGGAGCCCCTCCCGAGTTCATTTATCCCATCAGAAGATGACAGGCCTAAGAGAATCGTCGATCATGAATCAAGACCGGTCTGAAATCAGTATCAACCATACATCGCAAATCGAAAAGGAAACGAGTCTAGGCGAAACTCTACAAGAAACAAAAAGATAAGCGATCGAGGGACCAATAACCGAGGCCTAATGAGAAAAAGTGTTTTTGACAGGCCGCTCGAGGGGAGGGAAGCTCCAAGATTGTTAGAGTATAACTTCAACGTTGATGTAACAAGCATCGTATCGGCCATCGGACGTATCAAGAAGACCAAGTGGCCCCGACTATTGCAATCCGACCCTACCTAGAGAGACCCTAACCTGATGTGTTATTATTATGGCACTCATGACCACAAGACCGAGAACTTCCAACAACTGAGGGAAGAAGTTGCACGGTTGTTTAATAACGGGCATCTCCGGGTCCTGAGTGATCGAGCCAAAAACAACTTCAGGTACAGAGACTCCAACAAATAGGCCGACCAAGAGGAACCTCAACACGTCATCAACATTATCATTGGAGGGGTCGATGACCCTCAAGGGACCGTGATAAAGCACACAAAAGTATCCATCACGAGGGAGAAATGCACCTGAGATTATATCCCAAAGGTATCCATTTGTTTAGCGATGAGGATGACGAGGGCATTGTACAACCTTATAATGATGTGCTGGTAATATCCGTACTTATAAACATATCCTAAGTCAAGCGTATGTTGATTGATCCAGGAAACTCGGCAAACATCATTAGATTGAGGGTCGTATATCAGCTGGGACTACAAGATCAGATAGTGCCGGTAGCTCGAGTGTTGAATGGATTTAACATGGCATGCAAAACCACCAAAGGAGAAATAACTTTGCCAGTAAATACTGCCTAGACCATTCATGATACTAATTTCTACATGATTGAAGGGGAAATGATATGCCTTATTTGGAAGGCCTATAATTCACAACATGAGGGTAGTACTCTCAACATTACACTAGGCACTGAAGTTCCCCACGTCGGGAGGGATCAAGACTATTTACGGAGAGCATCCGGCCATAAAAGAAATGTTCGTGGTCAATGAGGTGATCCCGATGTCCGCAGTCTCGACATCAAAGAACCCAGAGCCGATTAGGAAGAAAGAAACTAAATAGCAATCACCAATACCGGCCTCTGAACAAATCGGAAGAGCTAGGAACATGCGAGGATTATGATTACGGAGTCCCTAGGTTGTTCATCAGCCCTGATGATTCCGTTGCCACCAAATCGACGATCGAGGGGTTGGAGAAAGTCATATTGGTAGAATATTTGACCGATTGGAAGGTATACCTGGGCACGGGGTTAACTCGCAAGCTTAGGAAAAAACTTATTTAATTCCATATAGCTAACATTGATTGTTCCGTTTGGTCCCATCTTGATATGATAGGGATCTCACCGGAGGTGACCACTCATAAGCTAAGTTTGGACCCGAAGTTCTATCTGGTTAAGAAAAAAAGGAGACCACCATCCGAGGTCAAGCACACCTTCATCGAGGACGAGGTATCTAAACTCCTTAAAATAGGATCCATTCGGGAAGTTAAGCTCCCAGACCGGCTAGCTAACATAGTGGTAGCACCTAAAAGGGGAAATAAGCTAAGAATGTGTGTAGATTACAAATACTTGAACAAGACATGCCCTAAGGATTATTTTTCTTTGCCTAACATCGATCGGATGATCGACGCGACGGCCGGACACGAGCTGCTTAGATTTCTCGATGCCTATTCCGGGTATAACCAAATTCAGATAGACCCGGCCGACTAAGAAAAGACTTCCTTTATCACTAAATTCGGCACCTACTGTTATAATGTAATGTCATTCAGATTAAAAATGTCGGTTCCACTTATCAAAGCCTAGTAAACCGGATGTTTGAAGAACATATAGGAATCTCAATGGAAGTTTATGCTGACAACATGTTAGTTAAGTCCCTGCGAGCAGAAGACCATTTGAAATATTTGTAGGAAACCTTCAACATTTTTAAAAAATACATTATGAAGCTGAATCTGGGGAAGTGCACATTTGGGGTCGGACCGAGAAAGTTGATTCATGGTATCCAATCGGAGGATCAAGATTAATCCTGAAAAGATCAAGGCCATAGAAAACATTACTGTGGTGGACAACGTTAAGGCCGTTTAGAGGCTGACCGAGCGTATAGCCGCCCTAGAATAGTTCATATCGAGGTCCTCTAACAAAAGCCATCGGTTCTTCTCACAGTTCAAGAAGAAGAAAAATATTTCCTGGACCCCGAAATGCCAACAAGCTTTGGAACAACTCAAACGGTACCTTTCGAGCCCACCCTTGATCCATATTTTGAAGGCAAATGAGCAGTTGTACCTTTACTTGGCGCTATCCGAGGTGGCGGTAAGTGGAGTCTTAGTTCGGGAGGAGGAAGGTACGAAAATTCCTATTTACTATGTTAGTAGAACTCTAGGCGAGGCCGAAGCAAGGTATTCTCACCTAGAAAAATTGGCACTTCGTATTTCAGTGTCACCCTATAAGTGTCGTAACCTCTTACCTGCTGAGGAACACCATGCACAAGCCCGAGCTCTCGGGCCGATTGGCCAAATGGGCCATTAAAAAAAGCGGGTACAATATCAAGTGTCGACCATAAACTGCCATAAAATCTCAAATTTTGGCCGACTTCGTGGTCGACTTTACACAGGCCTTAGTGCCCGAAGTCGAAAGATAACTGTTGTTTGACTTAGGGACTACCTCGGTTAATTTGGACCCTTTTCACGGATGATGCCTCGAATGCAAAAGGGTCCAGGCTTGGCATCATGGTGAAGCCTCTTACTGGGAATATAGTTGGGCAGTTTATTAGAACTGTGAAATTGACTAACAATGAGGCAGAGTATGAGGCCATAATTGCAGGTCTCGAATTGGCTAAAAGTGTGACGACCCGACCCGTCTTCTCATAAGTTACCACCCCGTTTTCCCCATTTTCTGCTCCTTTATGCTTCATTATCTATGTTTGGTGTGATCGAGTTGTTTTGGATTGGTTTGGTAGGAAATGAGACACTTAGTCTCTTTAAGGAAGGCTTAGTTTGGAAAAGTCAACCGGATGTTGACTTATGTATTAGAGGGCTCAGATATGATTTCTGATGGTTCGGTTAGCTTCGGGGGATGATTTGAGACTTAGGAGTATGATCGGAAGTGATTTTGGAGGTTCGGTGTAGAATTAGGCTTGAATTGGCGAAGTTAGTATTTTGGCGAATTTCGGTTGATAGGTGAGATATTGATCCGAGGGTTAAAATAGAATACTGAGAGTTGTTGTAGCTTCGTTAAATAATTTGGGATTTGTGTGTAAAATTTCAGGTCATTCGGAGGTGATTTGGTTGGGTTTTTTATCGAATGCGTGTTTCGGAAGTTTTAGAAGAACTTAGGCTTGAATTCGATGTAATTTGATGGTTTTGGTGTTGTTTGAGGTGTTTTAATGATTGGAACAAGTTTGAATGATGGTATAGGATGTGTTGGTGCTTTTGATTGAGGTCCCGGGGGCCTCGGGGTAATTTCAGATGGTTAACGGGAAGTTTTAGACTTGTGTTATTCAAATTTGCTGCTGCTTCTGGTATTTGTGCTTCTGCAGAATTGGGACCGCAGAAGCAGTATTGCAGGAGCGGAGGAGGAAGTCGCAGAAGAGAGAAGTCTCGCATATGCGGAAGAGAGGGTCACAAGTGCGGTTTTATGATTGCATACCATGTTCGCAGATGCGGAGTGGGGACCGCATCTGCGGAGTCGCAGAGGAGACCATTTGGCCACAGAAGCGGATTTTGCCCCCTTAGTGAATTTCCGCAGAAATGGAGCTTTGGGCCGCAGAAGCGATAACCGTATAAGCGGTTTCGACTGGGCAGAAGATATTAAAGTTCATCTTCGCGAATGTTTGAAGGGTTTCTCATTCTAACTTCGGACTTGGAGAATTGAGGACGATTTTGAAAAGAGTTTTCAATGAGCTTCGATAAGGTAAGGATTTTTGGGCTTAAAACATGATTTTATGGTGCAAATACATGGATTAGGGATGAAAACTTAAGAAATTAATGGACAAAGATGGTGGATTAGGGCTTGAACTTAAGAGAGCAAAAATTGGGATTTGAGGGGTCATTTGGACTCCGATTTTGGTGTTCTTTATATGTATAGACTCGTGGCGAGATAAGGAACCCGTTGGTGTAAGAATTTCTAAGTTTCGAGAAGTGGGTTCGGGGCTCGGGTTTTGCCAATTTCGGGATTTTTAATA
Organism: Nicotiana glauca; assembly: GCA_026770625.1. Lineage (NCBI taxonomy): Eukaryota > Viridiplantae > Streptophyta > Magnoliopsida > Solanales > Solanaceae > Nicotiana > Nicotiana glauca. The sequence goes on from MU712770.1 coordinate 10,862, forward strand.
TTTTTTGATTGTTTTCGATTGGGTATTGTTCCTTTGGCATATTGTGATGTATTCATTGTGGTTTTGGTTAGATTCGACGTGCGAGGAGGCCGATTTGAGAGGCAAGGGCATAGCGAGCTAGAGTTTTGGCTGGCTTGAGGTGAGTAATGAATGTAAATGATGTCCTGAGAGTTTGAAACTCCGGATTTGCGCATCGTAGTGCTATATTGAGGTGAGGCACGCGCTTGATGATGAGCGCGGGGTCATTACTATTGGGGATTGTGACTTGGTCCGTCCCGAGTGATGTTTTACCGTGTATTTGATTGAAACTTACTTGATATCATCATTATTTGGATTAATTGTCATATTTGGGCTTCGTGCCAATTGTTTGAACCCTTCAAGGGTTGTTATTTATGTTTCCTCACTGTTTTGACATAATACTTAGACTCAGCCCTATTGTTAAAAATGTTTTTGCAAACTCAGCCACTTTTACTCAGATTTTGAAACTTAAATAATATTTCTAATGATGTTTTGAGCTGAGAACCACTATTTTATTATTGCCGAGGGCTTATGTGATTCTGGACTGAGTATGGGATCGGGTTGCGCGCTGTAACAATATTATATTGATATTAATATGAGGCCGTGGGCATAGTTGATCCCACGAGATGGCTTGATATTGCGCTTGGGCCGTAAGGGGCCCCTCTCGGAGTCTGCACACCCCCAGTGAGCGCTGTCGACGATAAATAAATTGAAAGAACTGCATGCCGCAGCGGGTACTAGAGAGTACCGTACTATATGTTGCATTCCTTATTTGACTCTCATTTATTTGCTTATCTGTTGCAACATTTCCATAATTTGTTTTCATTGGTTTACTGATTTTATACTACCTAGTTTAAATTGCTGTATTTATAGATTACAATGTGCCTATGTAGGATTTCTTATTCTCAGCCTTTATTTATGTTTATTACTCACTGAGTCGGAGTACTCACATTATTCCCTGCACCTTGCGTGCAGATCCAGGTGCATCTGAGACTGTTGAGGACTTCTAGCTGGGTAGCACACATTCGGGAGCATCTAGGTAGCTGCATGACATCCGCAGCCTTGATAGTCCTTTTATCTTATTGCTTTATTCCGTACTTCTTTAGAACGATATGTAGTAGGTTGATACTCATGTATTAGAGGCTCAGACTTGTGACACCGGATTCTTCGGGCTATGTAGTAGTATTGTTATTTGGAATTCCACATCTTTTTAACTCTATTTCAGATTTCCAGTATTATGACGTAGTAAATTATCTGTGTTAATTAATCATGAACTGTATAGAAAGGGTTAAGATTTTGAAATTGGACGGGCTTGCCTAGCAGTGTGTTGGGCGCCATCACGACCGGGGTTGGGGCCGCGACAAAAAGCCTTTGGTTCGAGGTGGTCGAAGCTAAGTGCAATTCCTTCCTTGTGGTAAATCAAGTCAACAGGACGTTTGGAGTAAAAGAAGAATGAATGCGAAGGTATCTAGATAAGTTATAGATACATCAATTCAAGGAGTGGACCCTACAATACGTGCCCTGAGATTAGAATAGTGAGGCTGATGCTCTGGCTAACTTGGGGTCCTCGGTTGATGACAATGAGTTTAGCTCGGGGACAGTAGTACATCTCATGAAGTCGGTAGTATAAGAAGGTCACGCCAAAGTAAACTCTACGGGTTTAACTTGGGATTAGAGGAACAAGTACATAGATTACTTAAAGGCTGGAAAGTTGCCCTCGAATCCTAAGGAATCGAGAGCTTTGCATACGAAAGCTACCAGGTTTAGCTTGTCTGAGGGGACTCTATTAAGAAGAACGTTTGACTGCCCACTGGCCATATGCTTGGGGCTGGGAGATACCGAATATGTCTTGAGAGAAGTTCGTGAAGGCACTTGCGGAAACCATTTGGGAGCAGAGTCTTTGGTTTGAAAATTAATCAAAGCCGGCTATTACCGGATCGACATGGACAAATATGCGAAGGATTTAGTACAAATGTGCGATGACTGTCAGAGGCACGCACCGATGATCCATTTACCCGGAGAGCTACTACATTCGGTCTTGTCCTCATGGCTGTTGATGAAGTGGGGAATGAATATCTTCGGTCCCCTGTCGTGGGCACTAGTAATGCTTAATTCATACTATTTATGTCCGATTATTTTTCTAAATGGGTCGAAGCTCAATAATTCGAGAAAGTCAGGGAAAAGGAAGTCATTGACTTCATTTGGGATCATATCATATGCCGATTCGGGATACCAATTGAGATCTTGTGTGATAATGGGAAGCAATTCATCGCTAGCAAAGTAAAAAAAAATTTCGAAGATCACAAGATTAAAACGATCATATCGACACCCTATCACCCTAGTGGGAATAGACATATGGAATCAACAAATAAGACCATACTTCAAAACCTAAAAAAGAGGTTGACCGATGCCAAAGGCAAATGGAAAGAAATCTAGTCCGAAGTCCTATGGGCATATCGCCCGACCTCGAAGTCTAGTACCGGGGCTACCCTATTTTCATTAGTTTACGGTGCCGAAGCTTTAATACGAGTCGAAGTGGGAGAATCGAGCTTCGAGTTCCATTTTGCGACCGAAGAATCGAACGGTGAGGCCATGAGCACGAGCCTGGAACTATTGGATGAAAGACGTGAGGCTGCCCTAGTCTGGTTTTCTCACACACACACACACACACACACACACACACACACACACACACACATATATATATATATATATATATATATATATATAGAAACAACGGATAAAAAGATATTATAACCGAAGATCCAACCTCCGACACTTCATGAGCGGGGACTTGATGTTAAGGAAAGTAACATTACACACCCAGAACCCGAACGAGGGGAAGCTAGGACCGAATTGGGAAGGCCCGTATAGAGTCGTCGGAATTACCGACAAAGGCTCGTACAAACTTAAAGCAGGAAACAGTGTGCAACTACCGAACAACTGGAATGTGACGCGCCTAAAATGGTACTACTGCTAAGGTACGATCTTATTTATTTTTTAAATAATATTTTGAATCAGACTAACACTTGCAGGCAACGATCTAAGGGAGAATGTGACTATTAGGTTTGAAAGCACGCGCTGCACTCTTTTTTTCTTGAACCGATTTGTCCTAATATGGGTTTTTCAGCAAGGTTTTTAACGAGGCAACAGTAAATCGTGCCAACTTAGAATCGAAGGTGTAATAACCCGAGATTTTAAAAATGAACTTATGAGGTTATTTATTTAATTATAGTTTACTAATTTTACTGAGATACATATTGAAACGGGTATTAATTATATTCATATAATATGTTATAATACCTTGATATCTTTATAGGTCTAATAGTATGTATGCATAGAATAACCATATTTGTAAATATGGGAATACACATAGATACTTTATATAGCAGTATGAATAGATGGACATTTATCTTATGTAGGTTTCAATACAAGTTAAAAATATATTGTGGGACCGTAACTAATCTCCAAGACAAGACCATCCAACGTGCCAAATCTCCAAAAAAAAAAAAAAAGACTTTATTCTCCTTTATGTTACTTATTTTAGTGTAAAAATCAGATTCACTAGGTATATTGATGTGGCGGCTGGAAAAGAAATTGGGGGATGAGACTTTCATAGAGCTGCAATTAGCTTTCTGCGCTAAGGTGAAATACTTAGTTCAAGTATGAAATTCTTCACATTACTGTTTGAGTGGCGTTGAATATCAGATCTAGGTCTATATAAAATTTTGGTTTCTAGATTATACATAGTTTTACAATGAGTTGTAGTATAAACAAGTTATTATAGGAATATTTTTCTCATAATAGTAAGGGACCATAGTTTCACTGTAGCAAAGAGAAGGAATACTTTTCATGACAAAGTTATCAGAATAGGAATTGTGATATAGAGACATAGTTCCACATTTAAATTTATAATGTAGAGATATACCTCTTAAATCTACAATTTAGGAGATAAGAGATTCAACCGCAAGTTTGATTTGCTTTAAATATTAAGAGGGAGTTTATCTAACTATTCTAAATCCATTTAATTTGTATAGCTTGAGGTGATCTGAAGGCTCAGGAGCGTAACTTTGATTTGGCTAGAAAGAGTACTGGGCTAGTGAATTCGAGGTAGCTGAGACTTTACGCTTTGGTTCTTGCTTTTCTAAAATTTGTTTTGAAAGTATGTCCATGTGTTGGGACAAGCGTGTGCTTGACATAATTGATGGTCTTAGACTAGCCGCATATATTATTTTATAAAAAATATAAAAAAAATATTTTATAAGTTGTTTAATAGTTTGATACGGCTATGCGCCATGATGTTGAGTTTGATACGACTGTGCGCCATGATGTTGAGTTTAATATGTCTGTGTGCCATGATGTTGAGTTTGATACGGCTGTGCGCCATGATGTTGAGTTTGATACGGCTGTGTGCCACGATGTTGAGTTTAATACGGCAATGCGCCATGATGTTGAGTTTGATACGGCTGAGCGCCATGATATTGAGTTTGATATGGCTGTGTGTCATGATGTTGAGTTTGATACGGCTGTGCGCCATGATGTGAGTTTGATACGGCTGTGCGCCATGACGTTGAGTTTGATACGGCAGTGCGCCATGATTTTGGGGCATTGTGTATGCCTTTGTACATCACCCGAGCATTGTATATGCTTCTTGATATATTTGGGACGTTGTGTATGCTTTGTTACATATTTGAGGCATTGTGGTGAAATTGTGGACTCGTATGTGTGTTGGCAAATTTTTTTCACTGCAATTATGATAAGTCCTTAGTGGGTAGTCTTGTTGGTTAATTCTTAATAACTCTGTTGATACACATTCGTATTGTGGTGTGTTTGTATTTTTTAACACTTGTTCCAGAGGTATTTAGACCGGCATGTCGAGGATCTTACTGGGTTATATTTACATATAACTCACTCCTTACTTGCATGTCTATGCAGATACTATTTGTGAAGGCGGAGCTAATAGCTGACGAGTTCGCTAGAGTTGACTCGGTTATTAAGGTGAGCCGTTGCATTGTTCATGGAGGCTGCCAAAAGAGTCTTTATCATTTATTTATATGATGTCTTTTGTAATTCTCTTAGATGCTCCATGGTCGTGTAGAATTTGGCCTAGAGTTTTAATTTAATATTTTGAGATACTAATTGTTCGTAATTAATTATCAAATTATTTAGATACTCATAACTAATCAAATATTGCAAAGTAATGGTTGAAGTATGAAAGTATGGTTTGCCTGGTAGGTGGTGTTAGCTGGGTGCCAGTCTCGTCTAGGGGGTAATCTAGGACGTGACAGAAGGCCGGTCACATCCGGAGTGAATGGGCATTCATTTCTCGTCAATAGTATCCGATCCCTCTTATGATCGGCCTTGAATATTGGGGGTCATTACCCTCGGGTTAAAGTTCTTAGCAAGGAAAGAAGGAAACTTTGTACCTGAATAGCTATGGTTCGGTGGTTAGGATTTATTGTAAGGGCGAAATGGTCGAATGAACTGTGCCCATATAATCCACCTTAGCCATGATACAAGGTTTTACACGCTTTTGATCATGTACTTTACATACAAAAATGAAAGAAAGTTTCCGCTTGCTATTACGGATTTTTGCCTCTTAAATTATGGATCCTAAGAGCCCATGGGCTACTCCTATTCAGAGACAAACGAGCCCAAGGGATGTCCCTACTCGGGGACTGTCGTCCGAAAAAAGGGCAACTCAAGCTATCAAAATCTCGGAGGCACAAAACTTATTAAGCAGTGCCTAAAAGGCTACAACCACCCTAAAAAATGGCTCGGACACTTCCGAAGCTCATAATCAGAACATAAGGCCTTTATAAAAATTCAAATCTACTAAAATGTTACCCTCAGCAAAAACATCGTACGAAATCACTTAAGCATCTCAAAAAAGCTTTCGGTCGTACCCATCTTTCAAAGCCTTGAGCAAGAATATTACAACAAAGTCAGACTCTGTTCGGACCTCTGAAAAACAAACGACTTATTATTACATTTGATTTTATGCTAAGGCATTGAAAATATTTGCAAGAATAGAAATTGTGAAAAAATGCTGAGAACATAGAGATTTGGAATTGCCAGAAAGGGAAATTTTATATATATTCCGGAATGTATCTACAAAGGCCCAACAGAAACGACATCAAAATAAACAAAAATGTATTAATAAAAAAACTAAAAAATACTAAGGCATCTACGCCTAATCTTCACCAGGGCCCACTCGTCGCCAGAGCCGTCGACACCCTCTAAGACCTCGAAATCCTTAGAGCCACACCTTCAGGATCATAGAGTTTCTTCACTTTGGCCTCGAATTTCTCGGCTTCCTTGATCTAAACCGATAGGTCAAAACCTCGGGTGTGGATCTCCTCGAGGGTCTCTCTTTGGGATAGCCGCTTCATATATTCATCCTTTACCTTCAAGCGGGCTTCGGTTGCCTCCATATTGGCCTTGTATTGGGACACCATTTCATCGGCATCGGCGGAGGTTGTATCCAACTTGGACTTCACTGCCTCGTATTATCTGTCGTGGGCGTCCCGCTCTATGACAACCGAGCTCAACTGTGCTCAGAGAGTGTCATTCAGCTGAGACCAACTGTTAGCTTTCTCCTTTGCTGCTCGGAGTTGGACCTCCACCGATGCCAGCTTCGCCTAGGCAGTTACCTTTTTCGAAGCTAGCATACCCATTTTTCTTTTCCACCCATCGTCTACGGCTTGGACCTCGTTCATATCATTTTAGAGTTGGTCGAACTTTTGTTGGACCAGCATGGTTTTGTCGTTAGTCGCCACGACTAGCTCCTCGTTTTTAACTTCAAAAACCTTTACCTTTTCGACTAGGTCTGTATGTTCCCGCCTCAGGGTCGAAGTTTCCTTTTGAGCCCTATCAAGTTTTACCTGAAAGTTCTTGATGACCCCGTCTTGTTGCTCACTGAGGAGTTTGTACATGCCTTTCTTTCGAGCCTGCTACTTGAACTCAAACTCGAGCTGGTTGATCTCGGAGCGGTACTGGAGGAAGCTCTCGTGGTGAAGTACCGAGGACTGCAAAACAACAAAAATAATGAGAGATATCAAAACCTAAGTAAAATTCAAGAGGGAGTATTGATGCCTTACCCAGCTCAGTGCCTGTTGTGCCTCACTAAAGAGACGGTAAGCCCACCTCGTTCATATTTGTTTGGTCCTCCTCGATCACTAGGCATCGAAGGTTGCTAGCTATGCCCATGGGAGCAGATAGAACACGGGCATCCTCCGGGACATTAAGAATAATCGCTCTCTTGTGACCAGGGTCTACACTTGTAGCGGGAAACTGATTAATCAATTTTGGGCTCGAGCTCGGCCTACCAACTTTTGAAGTTATGTCCTTCTTCGGGATTTCCAGGTGGCCCAGCCCAAAAATATCTTCCATAGTGGATGAGTCCTCACTATCGAAGAAAGAATGAAAGATGTAGGATGGCATCTCCATAATTTCTATTACACCGTTCGCTTCCTTCGGAGCGGAGCTAGCTTGGGTCCTAGACCGGTCTCTATATTGGCCTCTCGAGTTTAAGGGAGGTCGGCCTCAAGGATCTTTCCCACGACTGCCCCATATTCTCTGGCGAGGGTCGATCCGTGGGTGACAAAAAAGTTGTCCTGTTCGGACTCGTCCCTAAGCCAGAGAAGCGAGTTAGAATCCAGCACCCGGGAGTTGGTTTTTTTTTTTGGGCTTACTAGCCCGGGAAGCTTCCCTCTTCTTTGGCTTCACCTCGGAACTCCGGGAGCTCGAAGACTTTCTCTTCCTCTTATTTTTTTCACTGCAGCAGACTTGGGCTGTCCCGTAACAGAAGGTTTAACAAATAGGGATGCATCTTCGCCTCCTTTCAATGGCCTAAGTTCAGTGGTCTTAGGCAAACCTGCGAAGGGAAAAGAAAGGGTTAGTGTTATGTACGCTTGGGGCATAATAGTAACTATTCTAAGAATTGCCTTACCATGTGAATGGTCCTCCCATCGACCCTTCGAAAGCTTGCACCACAAGCGCTCAAAATATGACATCTGTTTGCAGATGCCTTCGATCCACTCCTTGAGCCGGAGGACCGCATTGGGAACCCGTGCAACATCTTCACGATCACAAATACTGATGGTAAGAAAGGGAACAAATAAAACTTGGTACTTAAGGAAATAGTATACTTATGAGATGTATTCCACTTCTCAGGGAATGGCTGAAAATCGGGAGAGATCAAATCTTAATATTTACCCGAACGAAGCGCCCCTGCCAGCCTCGATCTCGATCCTCGTCAATGCTCGAAAGGGGGGCCTAGCTGGCCCAGCGAGTGAGTTTTACTGGTCCCCCTCAAAAAATTCGGGGACCATATAGTCGGAGTAGGTGGTCGATGGAGAACCAACGAGACTTGGTGTTATTCCCAAAGTAATGGAGGAGGATCATGATCCTCTAAAGTAACAAAGGAGGATTATGATCCTCCAAAGAGATAGGTATATTTGCTCAAGGAACACCTTGTATCTCTTGCAAAAGTCCAAAACAACTGGGTCTACCGAGCCTAGTGTGAATGGATAAGTGTAAATACTTAAGTACCCCTTCACGTGAGTCGCGATATCGTCTTCAGGCTCGGGGACTACCACGTCTTTACCTCCCCAGTTATAGTCCTCTACAGGAAGGGTATCTTTGATGACAAATCATATTTACCTCGATGCCGCTTCACCTTGGTCTTGTTTCGATAGGCTTTCTCAACTTTGAATTCGTCTAAGATCTAGCAGCCCCCCCAGGAATAAAGCTCTTCATGGGGGCTTTGGGGCCGATTTGGTGTCATTCACTTCAGGAGCAACCTCCTCAGGAGCAGTCGTCTCGAGAACAACCACTTCAGGAATGGACCCCGTGGTATCTGTGGCCGGGTGAGAAGATGAAGAGGCAGGCTGTTGGGGAACTGATTTATAAGTTTTAGCCATTAGCATCTGAGAAAGTTTGAAAATTTAAAGAAAAAATATGAAGGTTAAAAGGAACAAGTTTGGAGGATGACGAGAAGAGTATGAAGATTTGACGGTAGGAATAAGATCTGGGTAAGAACCTAAGAACAATTATGAATATTTGAAGATCAAAGATGAAGATATGAATGTTTGAAAGAGTTGGTAACAGCTGGAAAATTCAAAGGTGGGAGCTTGGATCGGAAAAGAGCAAAGGACAGAGGCTTTTATATGGGAAGTACTCGACATTTCGCATTCGGGGTGACCAGCCAATGGTTGACACATGTCCAAAGTTAGAACGACATGACTGATGGGATGTTTCGGCTTCTTTGTCGTTTCAGTTGTAACGTGCGAAGGAAGGAATCGGGGAACATCTATTGTTTTCCATCATTTCGGTGAACCTACTCTCTGAGAAACGAGGGGACTATCTGTATATGGGTAAAACTGAGGGTAACCAACACCTCAACTTTTCGGCGGGTCAAACGAAACAAGGGGCATGATTATATGGGGTCAGAATCGAAGCCAGGACACCTCGTACTAAGGTCCGAACGGAGAGGTCACCACCGGGCTTGATAAGACATTACTTCCCCGATCCTGAAACGAGCTCTGAGACCTCAGAGAATACGATAACAGTTACACACAATCAACAGAGGGCTGCGATATCTGCACCCCATCGGATATCACGGTGCAAATCTCGGCCCCTATCGTCAGCGGATCAGTGATTAACGAAAAAGAGAATTTTTTAACTTTCTTAGAATTGTACTAGGGGCGAAACTGTCCTACTATATAAAGGGGCAGGGAAGTAGTTTTTATTTAATGAATACGTTGTAACATGCATACCAAAGTATATAATTTCATTTTTACTACTCTCTAGCCACAACAAAGCTGTTACTTTACTGTTTGTTACTCATTTCCTATTGGCTCCGAACCGAGGGTCCGTTCGAGGGCAAAGCGATTGTCTAACCCAAGTTCAAGTTGGGCCACAATATTATAACTGGTTTAATTATTCATTTTGTCTTTCATTCGTTTATCTAACATTCTTGATTAGTCTTGTTGAGTCAATTCGCATCTCCTTAAAACTGCGTACAAATTTAATTGTTATCTATTTTAAGGGTAAACACTATGTTTTGTAAACAGTGTTACTGTAAAGTTATACGAGACACTAGTATATATTGACTAATTATCAACAGTGTGATTCAAAAAGCAATTGCTTAGTAACTGAAGCAACTTACTAAAAAAAACGTATACTAAATACGGAATTATCTCTTAGAATTAAGGAAACCCGAAAGTTTGAATTACAAAAGAGACCACATGAATTAATGGCAAAGAAACAATTTTGTTTCTAAAGATGCACTCTAAATAAATGTTTAGTTATTCTTTTCCTCTAAAAATTAGCCAGTCATTAAAACCAACACGTCAAAAATTTTCTATTTTCCTTCAACTATGTCTAAACACACGCAACTCTATATTGATAGGTTAAAGTTAAACCATAAAAGTCCTTTTACATTGTCAATATATAGCATTTAAACGCATATAAATATGTATGTCATGTAACGACCCGACTAGTCGTTTTGCCTTTTTGAACCCCGTTCCCTTAAATAAGACTTCCCGCGCTTGCTTTAGCTAATTTACGACTTGCGGGAACGGTTGATTCGGGATTTGAAAGAGTTTGGAGTGAAATATGCTCATTTGATTCATTAGAATTTTCTTAGAAGGCTAAGTTTGACTTCGGTCAAGATTTTGAGCAAACGGATACAGATTCATACTTTGACGGTCCCGAAGGATCCGTAGAAAAATATAGGACCTGGGCGTATGCCCCAAAACGAATTCCGAGTTCCCTAGCCCGAGTAATGAATTTTTATTAGAAATTGTTAATCTGAAATATTAAGGATATAAAGAAACCAACTAATGATTGATTTCATGGGTATTAGGCTCGTATGTTGGTTCCGAAGTGCAGTACAGGTCTGAAATATCATTTAAGACCTACCCACAAAATTTGGTGTTAATCTGAGTAGTTTTAGGGCATTTTGGTTCGTTGGAGGAAAATTAAGAACTTGAAGTTCATAAGTTTGATTCATTTGGTTTTAGGGGGTGATTCATTTAGCATTGTTTCGGGCATTTCGAAGGTTTGACTAGGTCCGTCTCATAATTTCAGACTTGTCGGCATGTTCGGGCAGGGCTTGGGAGCCCCGAACGTCAATCAGACGAGGCTCGAGTGAAGTTAAAATTTTTGAGAAGTGCTGAAGCTGCTGATTCTGTCATAACTACAGCTGCGGTTGGTGGACCGCATGAGTAAGACCGCAGAAGCAGTCTATCTATCGCATATGCAGCCCTAGGAAAGGCCAGGCTAAACCGCAGAAGTAGCTCTCGAACCGTAGAAGCGGTCCCAGCTCTTTTAGCCCATTTCGCAGATGCGATCTTTTTCTCGCAGATGCGGTTCCCTGACCGCAGATGCGAAAATCGCTGAGGCAGTGAATTCATTTATTACGGGCTCTAAGTCCATTTTTGCCATATTTCACTACTGCATTGGGCGATTTTGGGAGCTTTTGAGAGAGGGCTTCTACTTGGCATATTGAGGTAAGCTTATCCCACCCGTTCTTAGAGAGGGCTTCTACTTGGCATACCCGTACTTGGCATATTGAGGTAAGCTAGAGCTACGGTTTTAATAAAACTTAGATTTTACCACGAAATTGGTTATGAAATGAATCAAAAATTATATATTATTGATCCTTAGGTTATAGAGAACAACTTCCTTTGCAAAATTTCGGAATACGGGCATGTGGGCCCGGGGTCGGATTTCGGAAAACTCATGTTAAGGGTTGGAAAATTGCTTAAATAGCTAGAATATGATCTTGTGAACTTATATTGATTAGTTCCTACCTCATTTAACTAGTTTTGGATCGTTCAGCTCCAAATTGAGGGTTTGGGCTCGTTCTTGGCATTGGAAGTATATTTTGGAGAGAGGTGAGTCTCCTTTCTAATCGTTTAAGAGAAAAATGTCCCCATAAATATAATAATTGAGTAATTTTCTATTAAATGCGGGGGCTACGTACGCACTAGGTAACGAGAGTCCGTGCGTAGATACTATTATGTTAATTGTTCGGGTAGTCTAGGGCCCGTATCATGCTATATTTTTAACTGTCTCCATATTTTCTTGCTAATATGATCACTGAGGATATGCTAGAGACTTGAAAAAGAAATAAGCGAATGTATACACTTGTTGGACACTTGTATGAAGTTACTTAGAAATAAATGCGCATTCATGTGTTTTCTTGAAATAAATTGATATTTGTGGATCGGGCCGATCACCTCGGTAGAAATAGATGCATCTATGGTTCGTGTCATTCGATCCTCTGACAATGCACAGTTATTTTTCTGTTGGATCGGGCCATCGACCTAGGCATAATGTGCGCATGACATATATATATGTGAAATCTTATCCATGACTTGTTCTGATGAATACTTGAAATGTATACGGTTAATTGTAAATTATTAAGAACATGACTTATTACCTTTTGCTACACAATGTTGATTATTTGTAACTATCATGCCTAGTACTTACTGGGTACATGTTGTTTATGTATTCATACTACACTTCTGTACTTAATTGTACAGGATCTGAGACAGGTGTATCTGGTTACAAGTATGGTGCGCGTCCCTGATTCGTAGGCCTAGACTTCCACGGTGAACTGTTCCCTTCCTGTACCATTCAGCAGCTTGATGGGGTGTTTCTTTACTTTTGCTGTCTATTCTATCCCGGACAGTAGGATAGTTCTATTTTTTTGTACATTCTACTAGATGCCCGATACTTGTAACACCAGGTCTTGGCACACACATTAGTAGACAGTTCTTTTGGGTTGTATAATTATTATTAAACATTGCTTATTATCACCTGTTTTGCTTGTTAAATCAAGAAAAATGTTATAACTGCTTTTGGTAAGTAAAATAAGAATTTATTAATATTTTCGTGTTGGCTGGCCTGACAACGATGTTGGGCGCCATTACAATCTATCTTGAAAATGGGTCGTGACATGTCAACTTTGATGCTTGAATATTTATTATCAAATATTAAAAAGTAAACATTTGTATCAAAGCTCAAAATTCAGCTTCGGAAGTTCAAAATATTATATATATTCTCTAATTCTACCTCAAATTTAAAAATATCTCTTATATATCTCTTATATTTGTCATGTATACCTAGCTAAAAACTTAAATTTGTCATGAATTATTGAAATGTATGCGTTTTTTTTACATTATTAATGTTAGATATTATGAAATTTTAAAAATAAAGAGTGTTTTGGTATGAAGTAAAATATTTTTCAATTTTTTCATGTTTGGTTAGCTTAAATAATTTGAAAATTTTTTCCTCTTGAAATCATTTTCCTCCAGTTGGGGGAAAATATTTTCCCTATCAAGAGAAGAAAAAATATTTTTCAAAACTCTTTTTCAACATTAATTATCCACCTTATTCCACATCTCCACCAACCCCAAACCACCCCAACCACACCCAACCCACCCCAACCCTGTTCACCCACCCTAAATAGAAATATTATTAAGACTATTTTATTTTCATGTTGTAGATATAATACTTTTTTTGTTTCAACAAAATGAGTATATTCTTTTCATGAAGTAAAAAAAAGTATTTTCTTTCATTTCAACAAAGCGAATACTTTCTTTTCATGATGTAGAAAAAGTTTTTTCTTTCATTTCAACAAATTGAGTATTTTCTTTATACGATGTAGATTTTTTTTTTTCTATCAACAAAATGAGTAATTTTTTTCATGTTGTAGAAATGATACTTTGTTTTTTGACAAAAAAATAATATTTTCTTTTTAGTTATCGAGCTCAAATTCCAACGACGATCTTGTGTGAAAAAGTAAAGTACCACACTAGTTCTATTGGGATTGTGTGAATTTTGAAAAAAATAATTAAATTCTTGCAGAAAATAGAGTCTTGGGAGTGGTAGGGTCGGGGGAGGGGATGGAGTACAGGAAACATGGGAATTTGAGGGAAGGTGAGGTGAGAAGAGTAACATAAAAAATTATTTTTCTAAAAATATTTTATACTCTCGAATCAAAAACTATTTTTTTTTTTCGAAAAACGTTTTTCACTCACCAACCAAACAAAAAAAAATAATAAAACCACTCATTTACGAAAAATATTTTCCATAAATTTTATTTTCCTTCGTTCCAAACACGCCCAAAATGTCAAACCTTAATGTTTTCTAGTCTCTTACTATATATGATAAAAAAACATGTCATGTTGGGAGAATTGAAGATGACCAAAAAGTCGAAATGGAGTTATAGATCTTGCATGCTTCGAAAACAATGGAAATAGTTGTGTCTCGAATTTAATTAAATAAAGATATTTAAGTCGTTATATTACGTGTCTTTAAATTTAGTTAACATCTTGTTTGGATGGTTGTTGCCCATTATATCATACTGTATTGTTATCCCAAATCAATATTTGTTTTGATTGTTTATTTAAAATATAATTATATCATCTTGTTAAATTCATTGTTCCGGATCAACCAAAAGCCTCATTTTATGAAACAACCGATTTAGTGTATGAGATCGTTTTCTATTTTTTTAATTTATGATTATGTCCTTACTTATTACTCCATAATTTTTTTAATTTTAACTCCAAATCTCCAAACTATTGACCTACTTTGTCTTCTTCCATCTTTTCTAGAGTTGGTTTACTTGTTTCGTTTTGTTATCCAAGACTCCGTTTGATTCTTTGTCTCTTTTTATAGTTTTAATTTTTTTTTTTTGGTAATATTAGTTAACTTTTTTTTCCGGATTTTTGCTCTTTTTTCCAAGCTACGTAATTAATGATAAATTAGCAAAAAGATATTTTCTTATATTATTCTTATGTGTAATTCTTGATAAATTTTATTTAAAATAATTGCGAGCAATTTAGTGAACTTATCAGCCGCGGTACACTATGATATAGTCAAACCAAACAATAAAAATATTACTATTTAACAATAACGTTTGTTACAGTACTGTACGATATCGACAAACCAAACAACAAAAATGTTATTTAACAACAACAAATGATACAATCTATTCAAATATTGTATCCATAAAACTATATAATACAATACAATATATTATAAAACGATTGATAACAATGATCCAAACATAGTGTTAAAGTTCGATCATAATATTCTAACTGCATTATCTTTTCTTAAAATGTCAACTAACACTTGACTAACTCAAATATAATAAGGACAAATTTAGAAAGAGTGAAACAATAGTTTCTTCTTTTTAAAATGTCAAATATTTTAAGATAAATTGTATTAGCCAGATTTTCTTATATCTTAAATCGGAAGAAGTAGTTTTCAAGAAAGTCTTTAACTTTAAAGCCTAAACTTTTTACACTTTTTTTTTTAAATTTATATGGATCACATAGACTACAATTAACGTATATCAGTGTGAGATATTTATGGATAATCTTCTGAATCGAGAGGTGGTAAATATAAAGGAAATGTTCCAAACATTTATTTTAACATCATTTAACTTCTTATATTTTTCTATTTGTCGTGAAAAAAAAGGAAAATACGAACTTCGTTATTTCTCAAATTCAACCATATATACATATACTGATGTGATATGTTTTATTACCTCTCACATACTTGCATCAAGAAAAAAAGGGCTCTTATATTGTAGTATAGTACTTTATAAAAGTCTGATTTCAATCAGAAGTAATTTTTCTTACTTTAATTTTTTTCCGGCAATGGCTGTCTGACCTTTAAGAAAAAAGTTCATAACCAGAACATATTTATAAGAATTCGTGAAATATATAGACAGTCTAACTCCAATTACATAACTTTCCTAGAGGACATGTGGTTCAAATGTTTAGAAATTGATATCGTTATCGCTCATGAGAAATGTTTTGTCAAATAATTAAACAATCGCTAAGATATTTCCTACGATTTTGTAAGATATTATAAACATACATTTATGTTAAAAATTATTTTTATAATATACTAAAGAAAATACGCGTATGTTAGTGAATCTCATGGATGCGGCTGACTGCTATAAAAAAACATCTTCTTTGTTATGGAATAATATGAAATAAAATAAAATAAGATGAATTTAGAGAGATATAATGCTAGATCTTTTCTTGATGATATCTACAAATGAGCAGAGAAATCTCCTATTTATAAGAAAGTTGCTTGGTGATCAAGTAACTAGTCTTGGTACCAAGTAACCAATCTTAGTGACCAAGTAACTAGACTAGTTTAGACTAACTAACTTGCTCCCCGAGTAATTTCATAATACATGGACATTCACTCTTAATATTATTTATAACACTGTCTTTTGAATGTCCATTAGTAGAAAAGTGACTCGTTAAAACTTACTAGAAAAAACCTAGTGGGAAAAAATTCTAGTGAAGGAAAAAGAGTACACATGTTTAATAACACGCCTTTTGATTGTCTCGCTAAAAACCTTGCAAGAAAAAACCAGTAAGATAAAACTTTGTAAGGAAAAAAGAGCACAATGTGTATTAACTCCCCTTGATGAGAGCATCAATTCACATCTTTCCCAATCTTGTACACTAGCTTTTTGAAGGTTGACGTTGGTAGAGATTTTGTGAATGAATCAACCATATTATCACTTAAACGAATCTCTTGCACATTGGTATCACCGTTATTTTTAAGATCATGTGTGAAAAATAACTTTGGTGAAATGGGCTTTGTCCTATCTCCTTTTATGAATGCATGTTGCACTGTCTTCATACAAAATTGTGGGTATTTTTCCATACTTTAAACCATATTTTTCTGGAATAAGATGTATTATTGACCTCAACCACACACATTCTCGACTTGCTTCATGAATAAAATTATTTCAGCATGGTTAGATGAAGTAGCCACGATTGATTATCTAGTTGATCTCCAAAATATGGCAGTGCCTTCACATGTAAACACATAGCATGTTTGAGATCGAGCCTTGTGTGGGTCAGATAAATATCCAGCTTCGGCATAACAAACAAGATCGAGACTGCAATAATTGCCATAAAATAAGCACATATGGGTAGTCCCTTTTAGATACTGCAACATGCATTTGATTCCATTTTAATGTCTCCTTATAAGAATCAAGCTATATCTTGCTAAGACAATAACTTAAAAAGCTATGTCAGGCCTTGTAGTATTAGCAAGATACATTAGTACACAAATTTCACTAAGATATGGTACTTCAGGACCAAGAAGTTCTTCATTCTTTTTTTGAGGTCGGAACATATTGTAAAGGCCAGTAAAAAAAACTTTTACTAAGTATTTGTAATGACCCAACTGGTCATTTTCAGCATTTGTACTTCGCTCGATAGTTTGAGGGCTTGAATAGCTCCGTATGATGTATTATGACTTGTCTGAATCGTTAGTTTTGATTTTCAGGTTATTCGGAAATGATTTGGAAGAACGATTCTCAACTAGGAAGATTTAAGTTAGAAGAGTTGACTAAGTTTGACTTTTATGAATTTGACCTTGGAACGGAATTTTGATGATAACGTTAGGTCAGGATGGTGATTTGGACTTGGGCGTATGCCCAGATTTACATTTGGATGTTTCTAGAAGGTTTTGGCACAAAGTAGCTAGAGTTAAAAATTTGAAGGTTTGAAAAGTTCATAAGTTTGATCGAGAGTTGACTTTGAGGATATCGAATTTAGATTGTGGTTCTGCGAACTGAAATAGCTTCGTTATGTTATTTGGTACTTGTGTGCAAAATTTAGGTTCGTTCGGGATTGTTTTGGTATGTTTCAGCACGAGTTTTGAAAGTTAAAAATTAAAAGTTCATTGATTTTTGATTTGAGGTGCGATTCATTATTTTGATATTTTTTTGATGTGATTTGAAGCTGCGAATAAGTTCCTATTGTGCTTAAGACTTATTGGTATGATTGAATGGGGTGCGAGGGGCTCGGGTGTGTTTTGGATCATTGGTTGAGAAACTAGTTAAGGATTTGGAGTTTGACCATGGTCAATATCGGATCTAGATGACATCTTTTTGATGTTTTGAGTGCGCGAGCACATTCATCGCATGTTTTATGATTGAAACGCATATATAATTTGTATCCGGGAGGTTCGGAATGAGTTTTGGGTGCTAAAACTAAAATTCTTTCGTTGCTGATTTTCTGGTGTAAAATAATTACAAAAATATCATTTTTTATCCCTTAAATTTCAAGACTTAATTTAAACTTCAAAACATCATATCTCCCACATTTTAAGACCAAATTGGATGATTCAAAAGTCTATCTTGACTGAAATTTTGACAAGAAATCTATTGGATGCATCAAAAGTGAGTTTCGGGATCATTAGCATATGAAATGAGGCAGAACAGCTAGGCCAAAATAAATAATACCAAGGGTTTGTTCATTTGGTCATATTTTGTGTTGGGAAGCTCGGATTTGGGCAATTTTGAGGCAATTTTTATCGTATGAATTAGGGTAAGTGTTCTCTACTCGGTTTGTGTTATATTTCGTAAATCTATCTTCAATTTTGGTAATTGAATTGTGATTTTTATTGAGGAAATTGGGAGGTTTTGCCTAAAGTTTCATAATGCGAATTGTTGAGTTTTGAACATCGATTTGGAGTCGGATTTGACTGAAACTAGTACGGTTGGAATCGTAATTGAATGGATAGTTAGATTTTATGAGTTTTGTCGAGTTCCAAAGAGCGGGCTCAGGTTTTGACTTTTTGGCCGATTTTGGGCTTTTGATTAAGGATTCAACCTTTATCATTTGAAATTGTTCCTTGGGATTTATTGATGTAGTGAGTTTTTTTTTTTGGCTAGTTTCGTGTCGTTTGGAGGTTAGTACGCATGGGATGGCATTTTGGAGCATCGTTTGGCCTGCTCGGTATTGGTTTTTGGCTTATTCGAGGAAGGTAACACTTTTAAACTTGTTGATGAGGATATGAAACCCCGAATTACGTATTATGTGTTTGGTGTTGAGGTGACGCAAATCCTAGGTGACGGGCGTGTAGGCGTGCATCGTGTGAATTGTGACTCCGTATCCCTGTGGTACTATGTAGTTACCTGATCTTATCTATAACTATGAAATCTCCACGTACTAGAGCTATTGAGCTGTGATCCATATTAGAAACCATGTCTAGGCTACGTGCTTATTCTGTTGGGACCCACTGAAGTCGTATTGCTGTTGAATTATTTGTTTAAGTTCCAATTTCATATCAGTCATGTTCATTCATTTCATATCATATCTCAGTCTCTGTTGTTATTCATTGACACATCATATCATCATTTTTGGCTAGTTTCATGGCATTATGAGTCCGAGAGACTAGAGAGATTGATGACCCTGTAAGACCGATGGCCTAATTGTGAGGATATTGATATTTCAACAAATTAGTTTTCCGTGTGAATTATAACGTTTGGGCTGAAGGAGCCTTTGAGGAATCTTTACAAACCCCCAGTGAGCACAACTGATTTTATATTTATATATGGATCGGATTGCACGCCGTAATGAGCCTTTTATATATATTTATATATATGGATCGGGTTGCACGCTGCAATGAGCCTTATGGCTATATATATATGGACCGGGTTGCATGCCACAATGAGCTTTATGGCTATATATATATGGATCGGGTTGCACGCCGCAGCCGATCTTATGGCTATATATATGTGGATCGGGTTGCATGTCGCAACAAGTATTGTACAACGCTGAGTAATTGAGTGTGCTGAGTATTGAGCATGGTGAGAGAGAATGCGAGACAATGAGATTGAGCACTCTGAGAGTGTAAGTACATGAGTTCATCACTGAGATGCATTTGCGTACTCGAGATACATGCATAGAGAAGCATTTCCTTCTGCTACCCGGTTTTTGTGACATTCATGATTTTACCTGTATCTTGACATATAGGCATATAGATATACTTTCCTCATACTATCTGAAAATGAAACATCTTATTTATTGTTGAAGGGTTTTCGGAGAAATCACAATTTTCAAACTTACTCATATGCTTTGGGGTTTTCAGTGAAAGATATGGGATTTACTGTTATACTTGAAAAACATGTATGTTTTTTCGTAACCGTGAACAAGTTGAGCATCTTACCTCTGAGTTATTTTCATGTACCTTTTTATTATATTATTGTCACGACCCGAATTTTCCACCATCGGGAGTCGCGATGGCGCCTACTGTCGGAGCTAGGCAAGCCTAACATTAAAACCTTTTCGGATAACAACACAACAGTAATAACAATAATAAACCTTTAAATAAAGCGGAAGTCTTTTATAACATATATAACTGGAAACCAACAATGCGGAAGTTAAATATTTCACTACCCAAGAACTGGAGTCGCTATCCTACGAACCTCTAAAGAGTGCTACAAACAAATCCGAATGGAAAACACATAACGTTTGTCTCGGTACAATAAAAACAAATAAAAATATAGAAAAGGGACTCCGGCCTGCGAACGCCAGCTAGGCTACCTCGTAGTCCCTGGACTGAAGCCAGCTCCCACTCAATATGCTACTGATGTGGTCCAAAAGCTGCTCCGGGATCTGTGCAAAAAGATGCACAGAGTGTAGCATCAGCACAACCGACCCCATGTGCTGGTAAGTGTCTGGCCTAACCCCGGCGAAGTAGTGACGAGGCTAGACAGGACCTACGAAAAACAACATGTGCAGATATATATATATATATATATATATATATATACAAGGGCAACGGAAATAACAACAGAAAACATCAAATAAAACTGGGAAGGGGCATTCTCGGGGGGGGGGGGATACAGTGAAAAATATATCATCAGATATAACAACGAAACTACATCAATACTATGACTCATATAAGTGGTCGGCGCGCCACACGATCCCATAGTATATATATATTTATAAGTGGACGGCATGCCACACGATCCCATTTCATAATATCACGTGGTAGGCGTACCACTCGCTCCCATTTTATAATATATAATACACAAAATAATCCCGGCAAGGGAAAACACAGATAAACAGCTAAATCCCGGAGCAACCCTTTGAGTTGATATGTGATGTGAGTGACATAGCTATTGGATCTTTTTTTGGGCAAAGGAGAAATAAAATCTTTCACTCCATCTACTATGCGAGAAAAAATATGAATCTAGCCCAGATGAACTACACAGTTACTGAAAAAGAGTTGCTTGTAGTAGTGTGGCCGTTTGACAAGTTCAGATCATATTTAGTGGGGACCAAATTCAGCGTCTACACAGATCATTCAGCTATTAGATACTTGTTTGAGAAGAAAGATGCCAAGCCGAGACTGATTCGTTGGGTCCTTCTCTTGCAAGAGTTTGACTTAGAAATCCGAGATCGAAAAGGAACGGAGAACCAAGTGGCTGATCACTTATCCAGATTAGAAAATTGGAGCCATGTAGTTGAAGGTGGGTCTATCAAATAAACATTTCCTGATGAGCAGTTATTAGCAATCACCTCAAGTGAAGCCCCGTGGTATGCAGATTATGTGAATTTCATTGCAAGTGGGGTGACACAACCGGAATTGACACCCGATCATAGAGGAAGGTCCCTACATGATGTGAGGATCTATATGTGGGATGAGCCATTCCTATATCGGCTATGCGCAGATCAATTGGTGCGAAAGTGTGTTCTTGAGGAAGAGATGAATGCAATATTGTATGACTATCACACGTCACCATACGGAGGACATCACGGGGGAGATAGGACTGCCCAGAAAGTTCTACAATTAGGTTCTATTGGCCTAAATTGTTTAAGGATGCACATGCCTTTGTTAAAATATGTAATAGATGCCAAACAACCGGAACAATCACCAAGAGGCATGAGATGCCTTTGCAGAATATTCTGGCAGTAGAGCTATTTGATGTTTGGGGGATCGACTTCATGGGACCATTCCCATACTCTAATGGGCACAGATACATCTTGGTGGCAGTCGATTATGTATGGGTGGAGGCCATTGCTCTTCCCACTAATGATGCAAAGGTAGTGGTGAGTTTTGTAAAGAAGCACATCTTCACCCGCTTTGGAACTCCTCGAGTGTTGATAAGTGATGGAGGAACGCACTTCTGCAACAAATTGCTGAATAATATCCTTGCAAAATATGGTGTCAAGCACAAGGTTTCCACGGCCTATCATCCCCAAAAAAGTGGTCAAGTGGAAGTGTCAAACAGAGAGGTGAAGCAGATTCTGGAGAAAACAGTAAGTGGAAATATAAAGGATTGGGCTGGAAAGCTCGACGACGCATTATCGGCATATCGAACTGCATACAAAACCCCCATAGGTACTTCACCGTATAAATTATTTTATAGGAAGGCATGTCATCTTCCAGTCGAGCTTGAACATAAGGCCTATTGGGCAGTTAAAAAGCTGAACATGGATATGAATTTAGCTGGAGAGAAGAGGTTGCTGTAACTCAACGAGCTTGATGAGTTTCGATTGCATGCATATAAGAATGCCAAGTTGTATAAAGAGAAAACTAAAAGATGGCATGACAAGCACATCCAACATCGAGAGTTTGAGCCGGGGCAAGAAGTTCTTTTATTCAATTCAAGGTTTAAGCTTTTTCCTGGAAAGCTTAGGTCTCGTTGGTCAGGCTCTTTCGTTGTGGTAAGTGTGAAGCCTCATGGAGCTGTGGAGTTGTGGGATATGAGCTCAAGTGGTACCTTCTTGGTAAATGGCCACCGGATAAAACATTATTGGGGTGGTGACATTGCACGTCATAAGACCTCGATGGACCTGTCCGATGCTTGAAAACGTGTTGAGTCGTGCCGTGACGTTAAATCAGGCGCTGGATGGGAGGCAACCCATTGAATTATTGTAACCGTTGTGACAAGACAATAACTAAAGAACTGGATGGGAGGCAACCCATTGAATTGTTGTAATCGTTTTGCCAAGACAATGACTAAGGCGTTGGTTGGGAGGCAACCCAATGATAGTTGTAGTGTTATCTGTGAGTTTTATAGCATGTTAACCAATGCATGTGACAAAGGGGCAGGCGAAAAGACCATCGACCATGGTGAACACAGGTGAAAAAAGTGGAAAAACATGTGTCCTAGTAGCGCGATCGCGTTACAGTTCGCGATAGAGGTCACGCTAACTGGTAACATTCTGCCTAAGTTGCACAAAATTAGCGCGAACGCACTAGGCTTCGCGCTACAGTTCGCGCTACTAGTGCGATCGCACTATATTTTGTGATAAAGCTCGCGCTAAAAGTGTAATATTCTGCCTGGACTAGCGCGATCACGCTAGCTTTGCGCTAGACTTCGCTTTAGTCCCGCCCCAGAAATCAATGGGTTGGGGTCGTTTCAAAGTTTTTTTTATCTATTTGTATTCTTCCTTTTTTCTTCTTTAGTCTAACTTATCCCC